>CAJUYG010002364.1:12090-33391 GCA_910591675.1 Galerucella calmariensis | reverse complement strand
TTGATTATTATCAATTAATCAATCTTATTCAAACAGCGAATGTAAAAAATAATAATAGCAAATGACGAATTTGTTACTTCAAATAGAAATCACTATATTAGCTCTACGAATTAGGATAAAAAAATTAGAAAATAGGAATTAAAATTGGAACGACTCACGTGTTTCCAACAAGCTTCGTCTCGAATAATAACGTTTCTTCTCCACCTATCTGGCTTTGAATATCGATAGAAAGTAGAAAGCAATGCCTCTCTGGCTATACTTCTTCTTCGTACATGGAACACATCCGGCTCGAAGGACCATAATGTTTATTCTTATCATCGCACATAAAGAAAAACTCACGTTCACTCAATACTTTTAATTTCTTTCAATAGCAAACATAATATGATATGAAATAAAATAAAATGTGAAGTTCGATATGCATTTCCTGCTGTCGGCATGACTTCTGTCGAGATAATGCCGGTTTGTAGCGCCAATTAGCCGCGTAATCGGTAAGCTTAAAAACAACAAAAAACAATGTCTCTCTAACGAACAAAAAACAGTGTTGTCAAATCAATTAAAAAGTCTTAACAAAGGTCCTTTTGACATTTGAATGAAGATTTAAATTTTCAAATTGAAACAAAGATAGAGACTAATATTACACATGACAAAAACTGGATGGATAATGTCACCTGATTTTTTCTTCATACTCTTATGAAACACCCTGTATAGACGTATCTAGACGGCCAATGTCACCTGATTTTTTCTATGTACTCCAATGACACACCCTCTATATGTGAGACGTATCTAGATACCTTTTCAACGATATTATGTCACTCATCTTTGTACTCTAATGATACACCATAATGGAAGAATGTTTGTCTTGGATGTTAATGTATTTTCAGCGATACGTTAATTGATTGACTTTGCGAACTATAATTTTGCAGCACTCTGTATATGTTAAAAAAATCGTGTACTAGAGAGTAAGGTCAACGATATTCCACTTGTCATATATACTTCAATGTACCTATGCATACTACACTTCAGTCTATTTCACTTCAAACCAAGCTGATAAATGCACTCTTTTTTTTATGAATTATTTACTCGACTAGTTTTTGCACTAGATGACAAGTATACATAATATATAATATAATTGATATAAATATTCAATACTTTGTAATCTTTATGAAGTTTTTGAAAAAGGTGTAGAGAATATACATTTTTTAATTAAATGAAACAGCCAAGGAAGACTTTGACCATAACATATAATATAATTTGTTAAATTTGTCTTGGACAATAAATAGTGTGCAAAAAACTTACCACCACGTTGTCTGCCATAGTCTGTTTCATTATGACTAGTATTCTGTGAATCCCGTTTCTTTCCGTGACCAGATGATGGATTCTCATATTCCAAATTTGCACAGTCACTATCTAAATGTACAAAATCATTTGATGTAGACAAGCTAGTATTTGTATTTCTTCCAATACCAATTTGCAGCAACTGGGAAATCTCCCTTCATCCCGTTGAGGCAAACACAGTCTATAGTGCTCGCGATTAATTTTCAGCTTATGTCCCATAAAGTTCGCTAAATCGTTAAGATTGAGAGTACCAGATTTGGTAGCTGAATATTTTCAAAGAGATGTACCCCTTAATAAAACTTGTAGTGAATAGACAAACATATATTTCGTAAAATATATTGTTTTGATTGATAATTGGTCAATACTTAAAAATGCGCGAATTATGTAGTTGAATGAACTACAGGAATTTAGTACTCGTCCCTACTGTTGCCAGGTGCTTATTATTTTATTGTAGTGTAAGCATTTTTGTCGGGTTATAGATTTAAAGATTTGTAGACATGCATTTTGATGATTATTGAATAAAGTTATGCTGAACGAATAAGTTGATTTATTCATTGGAAGTATGTAGGTTAGGTTAGGTTAGGTTTGTGGTGAGTGGGTCTATAAGGCCCTCCACTGCGACTCACAAGAGTCTATTGTGGCTCACACCTATTCAGATTTCACCAAACAAATTCAGCTTTTTAACAAAGCCGATTATTTTATTTGGTGAATGATATTTCAGGTCCGAGGGCGAGAGAGAGACCCTGCCAAACATCAGATACCTGATTCGAGCCGCGGCGGGGCAGGCACAAATTATATGCTCTGCTGTTTCATCATCTTCCAAACAAAGACGGCAAGTCGGATCTTCCGACAGTCCAAGTTTTAGCATATGATGATTCAGATGACAGTGGCCTGTTAAAAGGCCTGTTAGACAACGTAGGTCATGCCTGCTATGGTCTAACATTTGTTTGGAGACATACTTCGAAGGATGTATAAAAGCCTTTGAATGAACCAATCCTGGTGAATTATGCCGGAAGTCTAAAGCTCTTCTTGCTCTCCAGGTATTTAGTGTTTGTTTGGCAAAACTTATTGCGATGCCAATTGTGGGTTCTGGTCCGATAGAAACACTTGCGGCACCCTCCCTTGCAAGAAAGTCTGCCTTCTCGTTTCCTTCCATGCCAGAATGGCCAGGGATCCAGACCAGCAATACTTTATTGAGTTCTCCTATTGAGGAGAGTCTTTTTTGGCAGTCTAAAACCAATTTCGACGTTACACGGCAAGAGCTAAGTGCTTTTAAAGCCGCTTGGCTGTCCGAGAAATTTTTTTTATTGTTCTATGTATGAGATTGGCTTGTTCCACTCTCTCCACACATGAAACAATGGCGTAAATTTCCGCCTGGAATACGGTTGCATAGGATCCTAGAGAGATTGAAATTTCTTTCCTAGGTCTGCGCCCGTATACACCTGCACCAGAGCCTGAGGGTGTTTTTGAGCCGTCTGTGTACCAACAGCTGTCTGCTCTTAATAGTTCATCCTTACGGAGGACCCATTCATCTCTATTTGGAATTAGGACGGTGTAAGGCAGGTCGTAGTTTACTGTTGGAGGCATTATGTCAGAGGTCATTCCCAGAATACTGTGACTTTCACTGTCCGCTAGTATTCTGCTTCTTTCTGCATAAGCCTGATTTGTGCATTTAGAAATATGTACAATTCTGTATGCTGTCCATCTAGCCTCTCTTTCCAAAAATATATGGAGAGGAGGTAGGTCCAGAAGGATTTCCATGGCTGCTGACGGTGTGGAGCTGATAGCACCAGTGATTGCCAGACAGGCCTGTCTCTGTAAACCAGAGAGCTTTGCTTGGGCCGTTCGCTGTAAAGCTTTTGGCCACCAGGCAATAGCTCCATATGTGATCATTGGTCTAACAATCATCACATATATCCAATAGATTTGTTTGGGTCCCAAGCCCCAAGATTTTCCACAGATCCTGCGACATGTCCACAAAGATAGTCTGGCCTTATGGATAACTTTTTCCAAGTGAGCGTTCCAAGTAAGTTTCTTATCTAGGATAATCCCCAAATATTTTACTTCCGCTGCAAATGGAATAACCTCACCATTGTAGGAAAGTGGTGGAAGATCCTCCAACTTCCTTTTTCTAGTGAAGGGAACTATTACAGTTTTGCTAGGGTTAACAGACATCTGTTCCCTCTGACACCAACTGTGAACATCGTCCAACGTCTTTTGGAGGGTATTATATGCTACCCTTCCTGACTTGGTACTTGCCAAGATGACAAGGTCGTCTGCATACGCTTGCAGTTCTACCCCTTCTCTTTCGAGATCGCTAAGCAAGTTATCTATTAAGATAGACCACAGTAGGGGAGATAGTACTCCGCCTTGTGGGCATCCCCTGGAAACCTTGAAGCTGATGGTCTCGTTCTGAAGGGATGTAGTGGCTGTCCTATTTGTGAGCATGGCATATATCCAACCAGTAATGGTTGGTTTGATGCCCTTTTCAGTCAAAGCTGAACCAATGGAGGTCGGTAGTGCATTGTTAAATGCTCCTTCAATGTCAAGAAATATGGCCACCGCAATCTCCTTGTTGTTAAGGGATTGTGTGATTTTCTCAACAAGGTTGTGTAAAGCTAAATCTGTTGATTTGCCAGTTTGATAAGCATATTGATGGATGCTCAAGGGGGAATTATATAAAGCTACCCGCCTGATGTAGCAATCCAGTGCTTTTTCAAGTCCTTTGAGAAGGAAAGATGTTAGGCTAATTGGTCTGACTGATTTAGGGTGTGGGTCTGTGCGGCCCACTTTTGGTATATATACCACCCTAGCCGCCAACCAACTGGGTGGTATGTAATTCCACGCCAGACTAGCTCTATACAGTTTAATGAGGATGGGTAGAAGTAATTCCAGTCCGCTTTGCAGCAGAGCTGGAAATATGCCATCCTCACCGGGAGATTTGAAGGGCTGAAAAGATTTGATTGCCCATTCAACTGCCGGTGCTGTGATAACTTCCTTGGCAGCCTCCCAATCGATATTTTTTGGCCGCCTGGCGCCCTCAAAGTGCGGAGGTCGATTGTTATCCAGAGTCAAACTTCCAGGAAAGTGATTTTTAATCAAAAGCTCTAACGTTTCTTTTCTAGAGGTCGTGAAAGTGCCATCAGGTCGCTTCATCGACCCAATCTCGGCAATAGACTCTTTAGAGAGAATCTTGTGAATTCTAGTACTACGAGGTATATCAGAAATACTCTCACAGAACTTTTTCCAAGACTCCCGCTTTGCCTTTCTGATTTCTTTATTGTAGCTTGTTAGAGTAGTTTTATAAAGCTCCCAGTTGCCTGACTCTTTAGCTCGGTTAAATAGTCGTCGAACTTCTTTTCTTCGCTTTTCTAGGCATTTGTTCCACCAAATAGAGTTGCGATTATCTCTTTTAGTCTTTAGTGGACAGTTTTCATGATAGGAGGAGATCACTGCTTCGCGAAGCTTTTCCGCTACAGTATCTATCCCATCACAACTGTTGATTGTGGTGAAACCATCCCCAACATACCGTTGAAGGGAATTTCTATATCCACTCCAATCAGTAGCTTTTGAGTCACGATATTCCACCACTGGCCTCTGGCCTATTTCAATGCTGAATTGAATATGTCTATGATCCGAACACGAAGGTTCAGTAGATACAGCCCAATGCCGTATCTTATTGCTCAGAAAGTTTGAGCTGATAGTTAAATCTAACACCTCTGATCTGTTTCTAGTTACAAAGGTTGGTTCGGAGCCCTTATTTATAACTGATAGCCCTTCCCCTAGTATATAATCAAAGAGTAACTCACCTCTGCGAATAATATTCGTACTACCCCACGATGTATGGTGTGAGTTGGCGTCACAGCCCATGACTAATTGAAGTCTGTTCTTCTTGCTATAGTCGATCAATCGTCGTATAGCAAGAGGGGGTGCAGTATCCATGTCTCCTGGGAAGTATGCAGAGCAGGAGACTATGTTTGTCATGCCATTCTTCTCCGGTAAGTACATCTGGATGGCTACTACATCTGGAGTGCAAAAGCCTGTAAGCAAGAAATAATTAATATTTTCCCTAATGAGTAGACATGCTCTAGGTTCCACCCCAGGGCAGGCTATTACCTCACCAGGAATATTGCTGAGACCGGTTACTCGGTCTGTGTTTCCTGTCCATGGTTCTTGCAGGAAGGCAAGGTCGATTAATTCGTCCTTGAACCTTTTGCCAAGGATATAAGAAGCGGCCTTGGCATGCTGTAAGTTTGCCTGTAAACAATTGAATGTGGCAGAGTGTTGGGTGCCGCAGGCAAACTTATATCTCCTCAAACACTGGGAGGATCAGTCGGTGGGTCAATTGAGACGCCACCAACTGCACCTGCCAATGATGAGGCTGTATTTGGTGCTGTCGACGAGGTTTGATCACCTTTCGTCGCCGGCCCAGCTGGTTTTTTTGGTGCCTTTGCCGAGTCCATGATGGCCTTCGATTTCGGGACACCAAGTCCAGTCTCTTTTGCCGGTTTCCTGGAAGAGACGTAAGCCGTCTTCATCTTGGGAAATCCAGCTTTTCCAGCTTTTGGTTGGATGGTGCCTTGGCTACGTGCCGGCGGTGCACTACCCCTAGGCTTGTGAGGAGTTTTGGTTCTCCTCACTGCCGCAGGGGGTTTTCCGCTCGGTCCCGGGCCGTGGATTTTCTCAGATCCTTTTGAGGGACCTGGTTTTGCTGCCTGTTGGGAGGAAGACCTGGTTTTAGGGCGGAAAACAACCTGCCCAAAACCCAAGTAGGGTTTAAAACCCACCCTCTCCAGCTCGGCCATAGATCCATCGTCAATGGCGAAGGTCCATGTTTGACCAGGACCTGTAACTTCCTTGTGTAGAACAGTCCACTCCAAGGTTTACAGACCATGGTTCATTTTCCTCAGTCTAGTGAGGACCTGTTTAGAGGTTAGTCTATGACTGCCCTCATCAGGTATGTAAGCCACACAGATATGTGGCTTTGGGAATTGGTCACCTAAGACGCATCTCAGGGAGGCACCATCCCATGGTCGAAGGGTATTGACTACTCCAGTCAACCATGAGACACTCTCCTGATCTACACAGGTAACCTGCAGCCATCCAGGCCGGAATGTACAGCTCTGAAACTGCACTTGATGACCACCTTCCGGAATATTCTCTACAGCGGCCAAAATAGCGTACTGAAGAGATTCCAGTTGGTTGGTCGTTATGGAGGTTGTCGGATGCTCAAGATGTAAAATTCCCACCTTGATACCGGATACAGCCTGCCCATAAGAGGGTTTTTGTAGGTCAGTTTTACCTGACTCTACAACTGACACAGCCGAGCAGGGCTTTTTTGCCTCTTGTGCGGGTGAGTCATCATTAGAGCGTAAGCGCTTGCTCGAACCAGTCACAGAGGGAATATTCTTCACCTCTTTCGACTGATCCTGCTTCCGCTGCTCTAAGATGTGGTTCAAGGCGGATTGGTAAGGTACCCCGCTCTTGAGGAGACGACTAAGTCGCTTCCTAGCTGCACCCCCTAGTTTCCTAGGTGTGCTTTCAGGTGTTGGAGAACTAAGGAGCTCTCGTTCCTGATCGGATGTTACAGGGAGGTCAGTTGGAGTCGATCGATCGACTTCCATCTCCTCTGTAGAATCTTGATTTGTGTTTTTTTGTTTTACTTCTTCCATATAAAGTCCCACGAGTAGCTAGGGAAAAAATGTCCATCATGGCAGAGCCCCGCATTACCATGATAAGGCTTACATACGACGAGAGGGCGCCCAGTATCTCGAAGGTTCCGTTAGTGACAGATGATGGGCTCACTGTCATACATCCCCTCGGCACGGATACGCACACCTTAGGATTAGGCCAAATACCGTTGGGATGTCATTTAGTCAGAGAATAATAGCACCAAAATGATCCTATTATTCTCATTACCAGCGGTGCTAACGTGGAAGCAGACACCCGATAGCTGAATTCGCCCGCTATTCCATAGCCCAAGCTAACATACATGCAAAAGCAGCAAGCAGTAGCTCAAGCAGTGCAACAACGAACAAAGACAACCAACCCCGCCTGGAAGTATGTAAGATATAACTAGAATTAACAGAACCTGAAAATATACTTTGAACATTTAAACAAAGTATATCACATGGCGATCCTGCCAGTTCTACAAATCGTAGTTTGTAGTAATGTGTACGTGAAAGTATATATCAAAAAGCTTGGATTGTGAGATATTATCAATAATATGGGACAAGAGCATTCTAAGGAAAAAATTATCATAGCCCAGGCTGGTAATAGTGGTGGTCTTACGAATACTCCCAATTTAAACGGAGGAAACTCTTTTTCGACAGCGGAGATTCTGGGAATGATTGCATTCGCTGGGTCTTTGGTGACAGTGATCTACTTCGTGATGAAGACACTCAGAAGACATTTGGAAAATAAGATAAGAGGAAAAATAAGGATGAGTCAAGAGCTAGTAAAGTAAAACAGTTCTAGTGAGTGAAAAATAAATGGAACATGTAAAAGAAAAAATAATGATTGCAAAAAGGTTGATACCTTATTGTTTAAAAAATCAAATATTATTTATATAAATCAAGCAACTCTATCAAAGACGGACAGCCTAGGCACATCTTTGAGAGCCTTGAAAAAAATTTGCGAAACTGAAAAAATGCCGGAGTTAGTTATAATAAAAAATAAAAAATGCGCATCAATAATAAATGAGTATTCAAAAGTTCCCAATGATATAAGAAATGCAGGTATAAAAATAACTGTAATTAATAGTTCTCAAAATATTAAGAATAAAGAAACACAACAGCTAATTATTAACGACTATCACATGCTCCCAACAGGAGGTCATACCGGTATTAATCGGATGTACAAAAATATTAAGAAACTGTACTTTTGCCCGGGACTTCGAAAATATATTGAAGACTTTGTCAAGCGTTGCGATGCTTGTCAGAGACATAAGTATTCTAAAAACATAATACATCCATTACAAATTACAACTACTGCTACCTCAGCTTTTCAGAAAGTTTTCCTGGACTTGGTTGGCCCCTTAGATCAAGACAAAGAAAATAACCGATTTATTCTGACGTTACAGTGTGACTTAACTAAATTTGTCGAGGCATATCCGATACAAAATAAAGAAACTGTAACAGTTGCTAAAGCATTTGTTGAAAATTTTATACTTCGTTTTGGCATACCCGGACAGATCTTGACGGATAAGGGTTCCGAATTCATTTCCTCCACTCTCGAGGAAGCTTGTAAATTCTTAAAAATTCAAAAACAACTCTACAGCCTATCATCATGAAACTGTAGGAGCTTTAGAAAACTCACATGAAAATCTTGGCGCCTACTTACGCATATATATACGCGTTAGTGATTGGAGTTCTTGGGATTCTTTTTGGTGTTTTACCTATAATAACACAATCCACACAGAAACGTATTATACCCCTTACGAGTTAGTTTTCGGAAAAGCTAGTAGATTGCCTTCAAACGTATCAAATCATATAGACCCGATTTATAACTTCGATGATTATCCGAAAGAATTAAAATATCGATTGCAAGTCGCTTGGAATGACGCGAGAAATAATTTGTTGGCATCAAAAATACATCGTAAAGCGGAATACGATACAAAAATAAATATTGTTAATGTTAAAGTAGGAGATAAGGTACTAATTAAAAACATGGGTAGTTCTACAAAATATGATCCTCTGTTCAAAGGTCCTTATGAGGTCATAAAAAATAAAAATAGTAACGTAGTTGTGAAAATTGGAAATAAAGATATAGAAGTGCATAAAAACAATATTAAGCTTTATAATTCATATTTTTTTTTAATATTAAATCATGTTATATTATATTATTGTATTATGTATAGGATATGAAAATAAACTAGATAATTTACAAAACCTGTTGTCTTTGTGTAATTATATAAAAATATATATATATATATATATATATATATATATATATATATATATATATATATATATATATATATATATATATATATATATATTACTATAAATTTTTTTTGGGTCAGCGAGGGAGGTGTAGTCAATGGACAAAAATATATTTCGTAAAATATATTGTTTTGATTGATAATTGGTGAATACTTAGAAATGCGCGAATTATGTAGTTGAATGAACTACAGGAATTTAGTACACGTCCTTACTGTTGCCAGGTGCTTATTATTTTATTGTAGTGTGAGCATTTTTGTCGGGTTATAGATTTCTAGATTTGTAGACATGAATTTTGATGATTATTAAATGAAGTTATGCTGAACGAATAAGTTGCTTTATTCATTGGAAGTATGTAAAGTATAACTAGAATCAACAGAACCTGAAGATATACTTTGAACATTTTAACAAAGTATATCACAAACTGCATTATCTGCATTGCACTTTTCTGAAAAATCTCGCATAAGTTTGCATGCATCTAAATGTTTATTTTCCCCTTCAAGCCCAAATACATAGGGATTTTCTTCCGAAACACCGGCTAATTTACGGTTTTCTAGGATTAATAGAATCGATTTTAGCATATCTTGTGTTGAAAGAACAGGCACTCCTCTAGTTTTCTTGCCTTAAATAACGAATCTAACATAGTTATGAGCATCAAATATGTTATCATTCAATAGCTTTTGACATAACTTGTCTGTTTTGTCAAATGCGGTACAAGTTTTCGAAACCTTTACATACATTCGTTCTAGCTCACCCGCTCTTCTCCTATTGAAGATTTGAATAACTGTTAGTGTATGTGAAGCAAGCTGTTTCCATATCTCCACAGAAAACTTGTCATTTAGTTTTGTAAATGAAACAAGCCTACCCTTTCCAAAATAACCATACAGTTCATTTATATTTGTGGTATGGCAGCTGTATGGTTTATCTTCTTTTTTGAAGAAGTTGGGATTTATAAACAGTTTTGTTAACAGCATTGGTAAGGTTCTCCTCAGATACTTTAAGGAAATTTTCACATCTTCTTTTTGATCAAACTTTTTTTTTTGATACAAATACTAATTAGCCGTTTTGCACATTTTTTTAATGCTGTACCCAAGTCTGCTGCAGTTGCGCGGGCTTTGTATTTTTGGAGTACTTTCTTCAAGGCCTGCTATGTCGTGGATTGCTTATAACATTATCTGCATATTCAGTGTGAAATACATCAGAAAACTCATTGATTCTGTCATCAATTTCTTCAACTCTCATGATGAATCTACCAACTAGTCGTAATTTTGCACGAATTATTTTATACAAATGCTCTAGCCCATACTTTTCACACAGAAAATGTCCATAATGTATAGCTAAAGTATCATATCGAACAGCATTTGTTACAGATTCGTCTATCATGTTAGGAAAAATCTGATTCCTTAAAACATAGCATCCCGATTTATGGAGACGCCCATGGACCCTATTGCTTAACACATAAATATTTCTGTCTCCTTTCCTTTATAAAGGTATACACTCTTTATAATGCTTCCTTATTGTATATTAACTGGAAGTACCCTTACAATATGCACAGATTCTAAAATCTGACAGAGTTCGATTTTCACATCTAGCTCTTCTTGCTATGATGAGATGGCCTTTATTGTAAGTTCCATTTGTGTTTCTCTCTATAGAACCTACAAAAAAAGATACATGCTTTCATACTTTGAAGATATTGAATGATTTTGATTTGACATTCTGTGTACAAGGATAAACGTAGTTTTCGACCATACTTTAAAACGTTTGACAAGTTCTTCACTTTGATGTTTCCGTTCTAAATGAGCAGACCGTTTTGAAAATGATTGTTTGCAGAATATACAGAAATACTGTTCTGCTCCAGCATTGGACATTGGTATTGTTGTATTCAAAGAATTTTCCTCCATTGGAATGCTGGTTAAATTGATGGTGTCAATAATTGAAGCTGCACATTCATCTTCGTTGCATGGTTTATTATTTTTTGGTAACATCTCTAGCTTGTCTTCATCATCATTTGACATACTCGCAGACTTTTTGAGTTATACTATTGATGGTGAATCATTGCTCGATTCTGAATTCACTCCACAGTCTTCTGCTTGTTCTTTATCAGGAACAAAATCAGGATCCTCTTCGCTGCTATTACTTCCATATGGTTCTTTCTCACTTTCTTTGTCCATGTCATAATCACATGCTTCGGAGTTTTGTTGTATGTTTGTGATTATAGCTAATACTTCATCAATACTCCTGGTTTCACTATTCTCAACCTGAAAAATACCAACACATTACATCATTCAATGAAAGCGACACATTCTGGGATGAAGCCTAATTAAATGATTATAATAGAATGTGCATAGCTAATTCAACAATTACTACCATATATAGAATGCGGCATTATTGTAACATAGTCCTACCCAACACTCCATTTGAATATAGGAAATATATTTAACAATTCAACAATATCTTTTTTTTATTTATTTTAGCTTAACGTGCCTTGACAGCGCTAGTCATTGGCACAGAAAAAATAAATACAGATATTTACATAATTATTACAAATATTTAAATTAGATTTTACAGTATAGGTTGGTAGCTTTCAGGAACTGTGAGACTTTCTTGATTTCGGTAGGACAGTGGAGCATTTCCTTGAGGTTGGGCCTGAGATCAAGTTGTTTATATATAGCAGAAATGTGTTTGCAGTCCGTCAGTATGTGCTTAACGGTCACAATATCGTTACAGCTATGGCACACGGGACGATTTCTTGAAGACATCCGTGTGAGAGTTTGGTATGACTGATTCGGATTCTTCTGATTGTAGTAGCCTCTCTCCGAGTTAAGAATTTCAGGGAGAGAGGAGAAGTGGATGGATGGATATCGTGAAGTGCTGTCGTGCTATTGCGCCACAGGTGTCGCCAAGAATCTTGTGTAACGTTTTTGTGGATCTTCAGGTCAGTTGCGAGCTGGACAATGTGTGTTGGGTCGTTGTTAGTGGTAGCATCTTTCGCGTGGCGGTCCGCAGTTTCGTTACCATCAATGCCGATGTGAGATGGAAGCCAAATGAGAGAGACTGTTATATTTTGAGCAACGAGAGTTTGATAGATGTCGTGTATATTCTAGACAATTGGGTGGTCAGTGAAGATTGACTTGATTGACTGAATGGAGGAAAGGGAGCCTGTGCATATTGCAATATTTTTGTGGGGTAGGTGGATGCTTTTGAAAGCTTAAAAAATGCTTTGTAGCTCGCCTGTGTGAACGCTACACACTATAGGTAGGGTGAAGGAGCTTATGAGTTCATGCTTCGTGGAAACTGCACAACCAACACCGGAGTCAATTTTGGAAGCGTCTGTGTAGAGTATTAAATCATAAGGTTTTTTTTGTAGTAATTCTAGGAATGCTTTCTTTATAAGTGCAGTGGGAGATTTATGCTTATGAGGTATCGATTGTAGGGATATTTTTGGACCAAGGTGGAGAAGAAGGTAGAGGGAGCGGGGAGGTCAGAGAAAGGTCGGTATCTTTGAGTAAAGGAGCGAGTATTTGGGGGATAGATTTTATAATTGTTCGAGGGTAAGTAGGGGGATTAGTCGTTGCAGTGAAAAGCGAGTAAACAGGATTAAGAGGATTGGAGGATACTGAGGCAGCATATGAGAGGAGTAGGGATTGGCGTCTTAGGGGTAGGGGTAGTTCATCAGCTTCAATGTGGAGACTATCAGCAGGGCTAGAGCGAAAGGCACCAAGGTAGAGGCGAAGAGCGGTATTGTGTACAGAGTTCAGTGAATCAGTGACAGATTTGGGGGCAGACATGTAAATAAAGCAGCCATAATCAAGCTTTGAGCGGATGAGAGCTCTGTATACTCTTAATAATACGGTTTCGTCGGAACTCCAGTGAAAGTGACTAAGGGTTTTAAGTATATTTAGTCTCTTTATACAGATGTCTTTGAGCTCATGGATATGGTGTTTCCAGTTAAGTCGGGAGTCGAAGGTTATTCCAAGAATTTTACATTGATTCACAATGGGTAGGAGTATGTTATTGAAGAAAATGTGAGGTAAAGGAGAAGATGTTCTTTTTGAAAACTTGATTATTTTGGATTTGTTTTGGGATAAGGATAATCCAAGGTGAGTAGATCTATCTTGTAGAAGGTTTACTGCGGTTTGAAGGAGTTTTCAAGTTGCTGAGATCGATTTACCATGGCAATACACAATTAGGTCATCAGCATATTGTACGTGTTTTATGGGTGCAGGAAAATTGTCACAGAGTTCGTTTATTATGAGGATGAATAGGGTAGAGCTTAATACTGACCCTTGAGGGACTTCAGCATTTTGTGGGTGAGGTGAGGAGAGCTTACCATTAGCGGAAACTCTGAATGTTCTACAAGTTAGGAAATTATTGATGAACGATAGAATGTTACCATGGAGATTGTATTGGGAAAGTTTATTTAGAATTACAATCCTAGATATCGAGTCAAAGGCACCTTCGATGTCAAAGATGGCTGCAACGACGTCTTGGTGATTATTTATTGCTGTAGAAATGTGTGTTTGGAGAAGAACAAGGTTGTCGCGAGTGGATCGATGTCGCCGGAAGCCGGATTGCGCGTTGGGAATGATTTTGTATTTTTAAAGAAACCAAAGGAGTCTTCTGTAGATCATTTTCTCCAGGAGCTTGCAGGTTGTGCAAGTAAGTGAGATCGGTCGGAAGGAATTAGACGATTAGGTGAATTGATCTGCTTTCTTTATTGGAATGATTATAGATTTGCGCCATGCGTCAGGGAACAGATGAGTATTTCAGATAAGGTTGTAGATATCAAGAAGCTTGGGGAGAGATGGATTGGAAAGTTTTTTGAGAAAGATGTAAGGGATCTCATCAGGGCCGGCAGCTGAATTTCTACAAGTAGACAATGCATATTTCAGTTCGTTTAGGTTAAAAAGGGCGTTGATGGACGCAACATCACGAGGATTTGACTGAAGAGAGAAGGAAGGCTGAATATGTGAATTGGAGAGATAGAGATAGGGATACGTTTATTAAATTTGTCTTCAAAGACTTGAGCGAGGGAGTCGGCAATTGCTTGGTTTTAGGAGATAACAGTATCATTAAGTATTAAGAAGGGAATTTTGGTGTTAGTTTTCTTGCCTTGAATTTGAGCAATTTTTTTCCAGACTTGACTGGAATTTGTATTATGATCCAAAGAGGAGGTATAGTTTTGCCAAGAGGATTTTTTTCTTTGCTTGATTAAGTACTTTGCTTTAGCTTTTAGATTTTTGTGTAGGAGAAGGTTTTCTTGTGTTCTATATCGTCGAAACCTATTAAGAGCTTGTTTGGTCTCGCGGATGGCATTTTCGCAAGCTGAATTCCACCAAGGCACCGCTTTATGTGCCGAGGAAGTGATTGTTTTACCTATGTGAGTGTCGGCAGCAGCAAGTATGCTATCAGTAAACATTTTTAGAGTGTCATTTATATTTATAGAAATGGTTAATGAGGATAAATAAGTTTGAGAAAGAGAAGTAAACTCGGACCAGTTTGCATTTTGTGGGTGCCAGAAGCTTCTAGAGATAGATTCTTTAATATCGATGGTTTAAAGCGCAAATATTGTATGTCCAAAACTATACATTTTGCAGAAATGCAAAAAATAGATTTTCTTTCGCATTCAAGTAAATTTCGTGATAAATTAAGAAAATATTTGGCATTTTTCAAGTAGGTTTGGGTATCTGTAATATAAATACTTATGCAAATTACAAATTGTTATTAACATTTTTAACAAAAATCGTTTTAATTGAAACTTTGCTGGACATACAATATATATAATTTCCCTTAGTGGACATACGACATATGTGCTTAAAAAAACACTCATAATTTATAAATATTATAATTTTTATTTTGAGCTTTAAATAAAAATACAGGTGGTCAAAAATCGAAGGTAGAACAAAACTTTTTGTATTATCCGATTTTAATCGTCTTCCTCGTTTTCGTTAGCGGTTGCTGTATTATAATATGGAACAACATCTTTAGCTTTTTTTGAACAAGGTAAACTTTCAAAATATCCTTTGTATGAATGTGGTAAGTAATTATTTACTTCAATGCAACATACCAAAAGGCATAATCAAAGTATCTGATTGAGCAAAATTTGGATTATCACAAAATGAATTATATTATAATGATTAGATATAATAATGAGAAAGTGGTTGCTATCATGAAGATCATCGGAAACTTGCCAAGAAAGAGAAAGTGCAGTTTTGGGGTCACATAAGCTGAGGTCAAGGGCAGAGAAGGAGCCGGAGGATATGTTAAAGTGCCCCATAGGGTGTGGTGTGCATTAAAGTCACCAACAAGGATGTAAGGGTGAGGGAGCTGAAAAATTAGGTCGGTTAGGTCTTCTTCATCAAGAGGGATGTCAGGAGGAATGTAAATGCTACAAATGGTTAGCTTATTGGGGCACCAAGCGGTGACAGCAATTGCCTCCAAATTGGTGGTTAGAGGGAGATGAGATGAGTATATGTCGCTAGATACAAATATAGAAGAACCACCACTGGCTCTTACACAGTTGGTACGGATGTAATGATATCCTTCAAAGTCTCTTAGGTTACGCTGATGATTGATTTTGAAATTGGTTTCCTGGAGACAGAGGAAGTCAGGGGTATGGAGAGAGATGATTTTCTGAATTCTTTCAAGGCGAGGATAAAATCCATTGCAGTTCCATTGTATTAGAGAGAATAGTCTTAATTGAAGGAAAGATAATGAGGTTATTTACTGAGATAGTACAGAGGAGTCAGAGAAGCTACTGTCATCAGATAAAGGTTCCCCAGGATGAATGTTTTGCTCGGGGTGAAGTTTAAGTTTGATTTTGTTGGTCAGACAAGTAATGCGATTTTTCAAGGATCTTTCGTTGACATTAGAATACAGTAAAGATAAATCTTCCAGTAGGGCGGCAGTATCGGAGATAAATTTATTGGCTTCAGGTAGAGGGTCGCTGACTCGATAAGTATTTTCGAGGAACGCAATAAGATGGGTGCTACTAAGGGAAAAGGACTCTGGAGACTCGTCATGGAGATTCTGTATGATAGAACGTGATTCGTGGCTTAGACTGCGACAATCATCTTCAGCAAGTTTAGATTTTTTGGATCTTTTTTTGGCAGGTTTTTTCGGATTGGGTATTGTGAATTCTGGAGGAGGCATTGGATTGGTATTATCGAGAGGAGTGTTGGATGGTGATGAAGATTGTGGAGGGTCAGGAATGCTGTTTTTCGCCAGGTATAGGAGAGGAGGGAGCGAGTGGTACTTCAGAAGTTAATTTAGGATTGTCTGAAGTGGTATAAGTAGTAGCAGGGACAGCTGAAGAGGAAGATTCATGAGTGACAGATGTGTTTAATAGGGGAGGAAGGTCGTGAAAAGTGTTGGGGCAAGATTCAGCTGTGTGTCCAGCCTGTTTACAAAGAAAGCATTCAATTTTATCTGTAGAAATAAATATTCTGTGTAATGTATTTTCATGCGTAACAAGAATCGACGTTTGAAGTGAAAAATCATCACTGGTGGGCAGAACGTAGGCTACACGTCGGAAGCTGAGGACATGTGCGTATTCGTCATCAGGCGAGCTACATTTGACGTATGAAATAGGAGAAGTTAGTGTCAATCCAAGGTCGAGAAGGACTTTTTCAATAACGGGGTGAGGAATGGATGGGCTGACATTGGAAATGAGGATTCTTTTAGTGGGGGAAATAAGGCGACGATTAGGAATTACATTGGAATTAACTAAGATGTTTTGATGTGATTTCAGAAGCTCATCGACTTGAGAGGTAGATGATAAATATAGATAGATAGTTTTATTGTGCATAAGATACATCTTTTCACAAGGGTTCGGTACATAAATTAGGTTAGTATATAATATATTTTGTGATAAGATGATAAATATATACAGATGCGGCCATGAGAGATTCTGGAAGCGAAATGAACGTTTTTGGGAGAAACAATGTTACCTATAGCTTTGATGCAATCGAATAGTATAGTGTTGGGGATAGAAGGCATAATGATGGCTTGATCACGAGATGGTACTTGGGGATGAGGAAGTCTTGCTGAAGTAGCCGCAGCATAAGATATCGGTGATCTTGGGGAGTTAGAGTTTATCGTGGTAGATTGATTATTAAGGGTTTGTGAAGTGGTGGTATTTGATAGCAGTGGTTGTAAGGGGTTAGACATATTGATGTGATCCTGGATACCAAAATCACAAACAATAGATATAATACAAATAGATATAAATCTCAGCTCAGAAGACAGTCTATAACTCAATGACAATGACTGGCCTATTGTTTTCCAACACCAATAAATAAATCGAAAGAATATTCAGTAGTGAAGACAGCAGTAAAGACAGCACTTCCACAAGTTTTGTTATCACATTTTAAATGATGACAAAAAACACGTTTTTAAATTTGAAATATATATTAAGACTTAACGATCCGTACCTAATGGGATCTAGCATATGAATCTCAACAATATCACAAAGTGGTACATTCCATAAAATCATTACAGATAGACAGAATTGATTACAATAATATGAAGGTTTATTAATTCAACATTGTCTGTTAAAATCCATTCAACATAATGTGTTGATCTCTAACCTTTTTTTTTAATACAAATATTCCGCGAGTTCTTTCTACCGGATTCCCGCATCATTAATTCTAACGTGGTCAATACCCCCCCCTCATTTCCGTTAACTCCATGTTAACTCACTTGTTCAAAGTCATCGATAGAATATGGGTAGTTCTATGCTCCGTCCAAAAAAAGGACGTCAATCTCTTTTTACCGCTTTGTTAATTAGTAGTGATAGTGTATTAGTTAAATTTTTATCTGAGATTATGTAGTTATATGCCTCTGGGGACTGGTAAGGTTACTTTTCTATTACTTCAATTAATTATAACCGCAATTTGCGCAATTTTCAATGGACATCGTTATCTTATAAAAATAAAGGTTGCCAAATCACAAAACTCTGACTCAGAATATTATTATGTGAGAATCTTCCATAAACCTAAAAAAAAAGCATAAACCTAAAACATAATCATTTGAATTTGTTGTGAGAATTTATATTGTTTTTGGGTATCTACTTGATAAATATAATTATTTGTACTTGTTGTTAGGAAACCTAATTATTTGACTCTGTTGTGACAATTTATATTATTTTTTTGGTATCTGCTATTTGTATCTGTTGTAAGACTTATATTGTTTCATGGTAACTCATTGAGATATTTAAATATACAGTGATTTTATTATCATTATTATTGTAATTTATTGTACTTCTGTATTCTATTTTTCCCCTATTGAGGGGTGGTCCTTCGAAACAAATCTTTCAATCAACTAATGTCAATGAAGAAGGAACTGGCTATAATTGTTATTATTTAACCACAGTTCATTGGTCTCCTCATCTCTCTTGCTGGTTTATTCAGTGTCTACTGTACAGGGAGATTGATTATAAATTAAGCAAAGGATATATTCACATCCCAATGTATAACCATAACTAAGGGGTACAGAAAATATTATAAATTTAAATGGTACACCCTCTATGTAGATATACATTATACCACCAGATTGAACCATTGTTGAGTTTTTGAAGATATAAAATGATGGTCATGCCACTTACTTGTCTTTTGGAAAGCTATTACCATCAAAGTCAGCCGTAGAAGATTATTGTATATGTTATTCGCAATAGCCGAAATCGGCCACTGTCCGAATGTTTTACCCACAACGCGTTTTGTGTATTGCAAGTTACCCACGTTGCGTTCTGGGCATAGAGCTCTACCCAGAACGCGTTGTAAATAAAATAACAAATAATTAAACAAAAATATGTATTTTAGCGGAACATTGAAATATATAACTTAATTATGTTAATAAACATAAAAAACCACATTAAAATGAAAAAGGCAGAAAAAAAATTGGGAAATATGAAAACCAGAAATAAAAAAGAAAAAATATGTTACTCATTTTTACAAGTCGTGCTTTGATGGCATTTTGAATTGCATTTAATATTTGATTTTGGGCACTTACATGCTTTTGTGTGGCACCCTATACAACAATTACACCGAACAAAACCTTGCTTAGACCTGGAAGAAAATTTAGCTTCTTCCCGCACGTTGACAGAAAAATCTGATGGCACTTCAGATAATGATAAAAATACTGAAGGTGAATTGAAACTCATTTCAGCTATATAATCGTTTCAGTTTCCCATTTTTAGTACCGAGAATATAAAAACCTTGATCAGTTGCTAATACATTCCTAGGAGCTAGACGTCCCCGATCTACCTCTGGTATATTTACCAAAACATTGTCACCTATATTGGCAGGTGAGAATTTGTGTTGTGATTGGGCAAGCATTTTATCAGCCTGTTTTTCTAGCCCCCGTTTGTCACCTTTTCTCTATGTAACAGCTGCTCTTTTATTGCTACATAATTTACACATCAGCAAATTAGCAATAGCCGTTTTTTGTGGACTTTCAAACATAGCCTCATAAGATGTCCGCTTTATACCCGTATGGAAACTGCGATTTTTTGTGCTTAGAATAATGCGAAGACCTTTTGCCCAGCTCTGGCATTGATTGTCTGACATCCAGGCTACAAGACTATCACGAACAGCTTGATTTGCTCGTTCAACGAAACCCTGACTTTGGGAGTGTCGAGGTTTGCCATGGACCAATTTGAGAGCGGACCAACTAGCTGCTAACTTTTCAATTACCTAAAAAGTTGACACTTACATGAAGGAAAGCCCTTGTGTGAAGCCATTACACTCACTTGATTACAAAATTTGCTTCCGTTGTCACTATGTAATATGTTCGGAGCACCAAACAAACAAAAAATATCAAGAATAACTTCTACTACTTCATCCGCCGTTTTTGTTTCAAGTGGTCGCAATATAACATATTTCGTTAGATAATCTTGATAATTCAGAATAAATTTATATTCTCCATCAGGTTCAATCTGCATATCGATAAGGTCAACCTATGAAAGTATACTTCTTCAAAACAGAGTAAAAAATTATATTACAAAAAATACTACCTGGCATCGAGAACTCATTTCACTTATAATTGAAGGTTTAACAACTAATCCCTTACTCTTTGCTTCCTTTTTCCAGGCACATGATTGTCACAGACTTGAATATTTCAAAATTACTTCTCTAGTTATATTACAGTATTTATTTTTCAATTCATTTTCCATGGCCTTTTTTATGTCCTATTTGTAAATGTGCTGTGTGTATTATATTATACATCTCACTCGCTGTACAGTAAAAAATTGAACCTTATTGAATTCTTGATTTTCCTTTACTGACTAGTTCATCCCTTTATTCAACTGTCAATAAATCATATCGTTTCAATCTACGATAATCTTTTGATAATAATTCAAGACCATCCCGTTTCTTTTGTCGAGCAATTTTGGTTTCTTGAACTATTCCCAAGTAACGTCCATCCGATAATAGAAACGACCTGTCTTTTTTTCCAACATCAGGATCCGCAATCTTTCTTCAAATTCAGCTTTCTTCTTGTTTAAAACAATTGCCGGTACACAAAACACACAACAAATAAAAACCTAACCAATAATTACGCACGTGTTTGCTATACAGGAACGTGCTTGTTATTGATTAATATTCGTTCGTCAAGATACTAACAATGCATTCTGGGTAGAACGTAAAAGCCCGAACGCGACGTGGGTAAACGAAAAGATCCACATACGAAACAAAGCCGCCCGAAATATAATTTAGCTTCCTGAGTAACGTAGTTTACTCACATCGCGTTCTGGGTAATTCGTTTTGCTCACTGCTCGATAGAAATCTTCTTTATCGCTTTGTGGGTGAACTGCAATAAATAAAACGCATTGTTGGCGCAAAAAATTCGGACAGCGGCCGTTTTCGGTTATTGCGAATAACATATATACATACATCTCATTATATTCAATTTTCAGAACGCCCTTATTTTTCTGATTCCAAAAATCTTTTATTTGAGACCTGTATCTCAAATAGTTCTAGATCGGGTAGACTTTTTAAATTATATACGAAGATTTATCTAATAAGTTGTGA
>CAJUYG010002364.1:0-12080 GCA_910591675.1 Galerucella calmariensis | reverse complement strand
AAAAAAATGTTTTTTACGAAGATAACATATAAAATACAATTTAAAAAAAAAACTATGTTATTTCTTGTACGCCTTAGTTATGGTAAGCCAAAGCATTTTCGTTATGACTACTCAGTACTACTCACTCTCTATACACTCAAGAATAATAACAAAAATATCCATTGGGTACATAATTGATAGTTAATATCCCTGTAGTCTTTCATTTACACAAATTATTCAACAGAAAATGATGTTCGATTCACTTTGTATGCAAGTAGAATATTTTATTGTTTATTGCTTATTTGAATATATCATTTCTTTCTATCAAATAATTCATAGTTACTAGAACTGCACGGCATTAATGTCACACTCAGTATAATCTATAAGTATAAAAACTTTTTGAAACAAAAACGATATATGTGAATTAGGCGTACTTCCAGTTTAGTAATAGCATCCACTTCATGAGTTGAATTTCCATCTATTTTTTCCCGATATAAATGAAGAGTCTGAATCCTGTGTACCGGAAGTTTTTTTCTGTTCAAGCTCATTTGTAATTTCTATTTTCCCTTATATTTCCCCTATATATCCGGTACTTCCAATATACAGTGCTATTCAAAAGTTTACAAAAATAGGATACTTATCCAAAAACATTTTGACATCCTCAAACTCTTGGAGTCATATATAAATTACTAAGACCATATAAAAATTGATTTCCTCCCCAAAACATAATGTACGAGTACGAAGATTATAGGTATAATGTGTTCACACTTTTTAATTACAAAAAACAAATTAGGTTTAATTGAAAGACATGTTGAAAAAAAATGAAATGACTTCGGTATGCATATAGAACCAGGTTACCAAAAGTAAAGCTTGAATTGTATTACAAAAGAAATGATAAAAAAATATCTAAACATATAAGGTTGGATAACATACAACTTATTATACAAGTCTGCATGGAAAACACTTAACTTAAACCAAAAATGCAGATCATAACTTAGTATGGAATACCCGTCAGGCTGAATCCCGCCCGTCTCACCTCCAGGCCCCGAATCAGGACCCACAACGGAAAGTGTATTGAAAATCAAAAGTGCCGAAGTAGCAACGGCGACCAGCCAAAATGGTCGCTCCAAACCAAAAGCACACCACGAGGGTGGCTTAATACTTGATATGACGGTGATCCCTATTGGAAATAGCTTTAGTAACTAAAATCTTTTTATCCCTAAACAAAACTTACCCTCTCGACAGCAAGGGGACACCAAAAACGGATTGGCAACTTAGCCCAACAACAGAACTATCCTCATCTTTTATAAAAATGTCTTGTCTGACAAAAAAGCTTTACCCACTGGGTGTCTATTTATCACTGCTGCCAACTCAAGAGAATCGACAATGATTTCTACCAACTTCTAGGATTTGGTCTGTGACTACTTCACATTTCAGCTACTGCATCATAGAACTAACTCAACTAAATGACAGAACTCTATCGACTACTAATCTAACAATCATTAGCACCAACCTACAAATACCATGGAAATATTCGCATGTTCTTTCCTATTATTGACGTTTGTCAAAATAATAAAATAACAAGTTAGCTATAGTAACTATGATTATTACAAATGAAAATTGAAAAGAGGTAAGCATACATTTCATCAACATTATTGATGATTGATACTTGGATATTGATTTTAGGTTCTTGATATTTGAAATAACTCATAAGAAAACTGAACGTAATAACCAAAATCCTCCTAAAGTGTATGAAGGTTTAGATGACATAAGTTTCGGATAACATTACGCTATATTATATTGTTGAAAATATATCAAGGTTAACCAAATAAAGTATGGAAATAAACCTTCCTTTACCCGTGGATTGGGCTATCTATCGGGCGCGTCCCCAGGTGGCGGATAGGGGAACGGCCAAGGGAGTCCCGGCCAGTCCTGACTGGGTCCCTTGGTCAGTGGCAGAAATAAGTAGGGTGAGGGGAGCTAAACCTCCCCAAAAGCCTTTGCGAAACATGCCACCGCTGACCAGCCTACCCAAGCTAAAGTGTAAGGAATCGTGCCGACAGCTGAATGGCCGCAGGGTGATATGCGGTCACGAACGATCCCCTTGGGGATCCGGGCGGAACCCCATTGTAATAAGCCTTCCTCTGGTAATGCGGGGCTCTGCCAGAGGTGACCAACCTTTCCCTTGCTACTCGTGGGAACACACATGAAAAAAATACACACACAAAAAACAAATCTCGAAGCTGGACAGAAGTGCTCACCTCAATCAAAAGCAGTAGCTGGGGATGAACAGAAATGTCCACCCAAAATACTGCACAGAATGAGGCTGGACATGGAAGATCACCTCGTGATGCAACACAAAGGCCTAGGCGAAAGCGCATTTGCGGCGCCGAGGCCAAAAGGAGGAAGAGAGCGAAGGAATCAGGGTTGACAGCAACTACAAATGCACCCCCCTCTTCCTCCACTCCACCTCCAACAGCAAAGGCACTTCCTGCGGCAGGCGCCAAGAGCTCCGCTTTGAATAAAGGCATGGAACCGGCTGCCCCTGCAGGAAAGCGCCCTCACTTGAGCACCTCCACGGAGGGGACTCCAAGAAGGCTGAAGAAGCCGCGCAGCGACAGAAATGTCGCCGCGCCTTCCAAAACCTTTGCGGATGCCGCCTTGAGACACCTCAAGGTTGCTATCATAGATGAGACCAACCCGTACGGTAAGGTTACCGCAGAACGGGAAAGAATCATCAAAAATCAACTGCTAAAGGAACTGGACAAGATCATCTTCTCCGCCTCCAGCAGCAATAGCAAAGCGCCCACGTTTAAGTCGTGGACATACTCCGGTGAAATCATCAGAGTGGTCTGCGATGACGACGGGACGCTAAAGTGGCTGAAAAAAGCCACAAAAAACCTCAAGCCGTGGGAGGAGGCATCACTGGCGGTCGTTAGTGTGGATAGGCTACCTAAGCTGACCAAGGCCTCGCTCTGGATCCCGGAGGACGTCCACAAGACGACATCCGGTGAAAAAGAGAGGGTGCTTGGTCGGCTTAGGGCGCAGAACCCTGATCTGACGGTGGCAAGATGGTGCACTTTCCATCATGAGGTGAAGGTGAACCCAGAAGGACACCTTTTCGTCTTTGGAATCGGAGACGGGGATATGGCTGTCCTCAAGAAGAAGTCGATGAGGATGAGCTATGCGTTCACCTCATTGACTATCCGGGTAACGAGAAAAGAAGCAGGGGGTACCTCTGAAAACCCGAGGTCCTTGGTAGTCGAGCCACCTAAAGTGGATATTGACCCCAAGGCCACCATGGGTCCCGAAAAGGACGTCGAAGCAGTCGATGACCTGACGGAGGAGGCACCCGTATACAGCGAGGTCGTCTCTCCCCTAGCGGAGGAGCAGATGGACCTCTAAAGTGAACTCAACTCCATGCAACCTACTCATGGGCAAGGACGTTGTAGAAAAGGTATATATCATACAATGCAACCTCCAACACAAAAAGGCGGCAACGGCAACACTATGTCGCCACCTTGATGTATTGGAGGATGCAATAGCTTTGATCCAGGAGCCCTGGATAATAAAGACCAAAATTACTGGTTTCAGTAGCCTAACGGGTCAAATTTTTAGCCTACAAAGCAATCAGCAACCTAGGACAGCTGTTTACGTCCCAAGGAAATACAGAGTCTCTCAGATGGCACAATTCTGCACCTTAGACCTTACTGCTGTTAAAGTGGAATGTCCAGATGGAAGAGGCAAATATACGGCGTTGGTACCCGCATCGGTGTACTTAACTTCGGATGCAGCCACCCTACCACCGACTAAATAGATGGAGGTACTAGTGGATCACTGCCTCAACCAGAGAGTGGAGCTGATATTGGGTTGCGATTCAAACTCACACCACTTGAGCTGGGGCAGCAAGGATATCAACGCCCGAGGTAAGTCTCTTTATGAATAATTAAGAAAGATCTTACAATCTCAAACAGAGGCACGGGGCCGACATTCATTAACGCCCGTAGCCAAACATTAATAGATATTACGCTGGCGACAGCCAAAATATCAAACAAAATTCAGGACTGGCAAGTGTCAGATCATATTTCTATGTCTGACCACCGCTGGCTGACCTATACGGTAAGCCAGGATCTCAGGACCACTGTGAAATCCCGTGACCTGAAGAGGACGGATGTAGCTCTCTACAATCAACTCTTAATAGGTGCTTTGCGGAAATCAAAGGTCCTGACTCCCAGCAATAATGAGGAACTGGAAAGGTACACAGTATCTATCCAAAACAAAATAGACATTGCCTATAAGGAATCCTGTCCGATGAGGATGGTTCAGACAGGTGGCACGACCAATACCTGGTGGTGCCCTGAACTGGAACACCTCAGAAAGACAGCGAGAACGACCTTTAACAAGGCAAAACGAACAAAACTCAAAGAGGACTGGGGAATATATAAAGCCAACCACAAAGAGTTCAAAAAAGTCTGCAGACAAAAGCAAAGGGAAGCCTGGAGAGCCTATTGTGAGGCAGTCGTAGACTTCCCACAAATTTCTAGGCTACAGAAGGCACTCTCAAACGACCACCATAAGAGTATCGGCATCCTGACAAGGGAAAATGGCGACAAGGCCGCCAACCTTCAAGAGGGCGCTGATATTCTTATGGAAACTCACTTCCCAGGTTCTGTCTTTCCTGGAACGTCAAACTGGACGGAAGTATCAACAACACCCTCACAATATGACTGGCAATCTGCTAGTGCACTAATTGATGAGGACAAAATAAGATGGGCCATATCGGGCTTTTCCCCCTTCAAGTCACCAGGACCTGACGGAATAAGACCAGCCCTACTTCAATGGGGAATGGATACTCTTATGCCGCACCTGGTTGGAATCTTCAGAGCCTCTTTAGCTCTGAGGTATATTCCCAGTAAGTGGAGAGAAGTACGAGTGGTATTTATACCCAAACCAGGTAGGATGGACTACACCTTACCAAAAGCATTCCGACCAATTAGTCTCACATCGTTCTTTTTAAAAACAATGGAGAGGTTATGCGAGCGGTATATAAGAGATGAAGTGCTAGTTCACAACCCACTTCATCCAAATCAGCATGCCTATACTCCGGGAAGGTCCACTGATTCGGCCCTTCACCAAGTGGTTGGCAGAATCGAAAGATCATTGGACAACAAAGAATCCACCCTGGGTATATTCATAGATATCGAGGAAGCGTTTGATAAAACAACCTTTCCAACAATTACCCAACAACTCAACTCCAGGAATGTACCTCTGGTAGTAGGATAATGAATACTCAAGATGCTCTCTAGTAGAGCAATAAGTATCAATGTAGAAGACATCACAGTAAGAGGATTGGTCATGAGGGGATGTCCACAAGGAGGAGTCTTATCACCCCTTCTGTGGAGCATAGTCCTAGACACCCTGATTAATCACCTCAACAACAATGGATTCTACACAATTGCATACGCAGGTGACATAGTTATCTTGCAGACTGGCAAATTTGTGAACACACTGTGCGATAGAGCGCAGGATGGGCTTAAATTAATTGAAAAATGGTGTAAGGAACACTCACTGTTGATCAATCCCAGAAAGACTGAGATGGTCCTTTTCACCAGGAAAAGAAGTTTCTCGGGTTTGAAACCTCCCGAAATCTTCAAAAGCAAACTAAACTTTTCGGAAGAGGTGAAATACCTTGGTATTACCCTCGACAGGAAACTAACATGGAACTCCCATCTACATAGCAAAGCAAAAAGAGCATATGTGGCATATGAGCAGTGTCGGAGGACAGTGGGACGCACATGGGGTCTGTCGCCCCGTGTGGTCACCTGGATCTACACTGCAATAATAAGACCCATGTTAACGTATGGAGCAATTGCATGGGGACCGAAGGTTCTACAAGCAACGGCCATCCAAAAATTATATCAAATACAGCGAATGACTTGTTTGAACTTCACAGGAGCCATGAGAACAACACCAACTGCAGCAATGGATCTAATTACTGGTCTGACCCCTCTGGATCTACACGTTAAGGAGGTTGCGTTAATGGCCATGGTACGATTGCGCACGGCTGGTGTAAACCCTGAAGTAGGAATGGGCCAATTGAGGTTGAGCCTATGGAAGGAAGCGCTCACTGCGCTACTTCTGCTGCAGGCAGCCAACGATGCAATTGATCCCAGGTTTTTGTTTAACAAACCCTACAAAATTCAAATAGAACAGAACACAGAGCCAGATGCTGCAAATGCAATACGCATATATACAGATGGTTCAAAAATGAAAGAAGGCTCAGGCTGTGGAGTTTACTCGAGAGCACTGAGCCTCAAGATTAAGTGGGGAATGGGAAACAATACCAGCGTGGTTCAAACAGAACTGGCTGGTATCTCAATTGCCACAAAAGAACTAACCAGAAGAGGAGTTTCTGGCAAAACCATAATAATCTGCACTGATAGTAGACAAGCCCTATTAGCCTTGAACAGACAACGTCTTATATCAAGGCTAGTACTAGAGTGCCACCAAGATTTAGCTGACGTCTCGGCAGATAACAACATTATCCTGAGATGGGTTAAAGGGCACGACAGGAGTAAAGGAAATCGCATTGCTGATTCTTTAGCCAGGGAAGCCGCTGGACTGAAAATTCTAGGACCCAGTGACACCTACGGCCTAACGACTTCGACAATTCCGGAACTAGCCAAACGTTACACCCATGCTCAATCCCTTAAGAGATGGGATGGAATCAAAGGATGCAGTTTTGCCAGGATCACCCTGGGCGACCCTCGGAAGCTGGCACTGAAGAAATATTTGGCGATGATCAGGAAAAACCTACGTTCAACAGTAGGATTTCTGACTGGTCACTGTCAACTAAGTAAACACCTCCATACTATGGGGCTAGTGGACACACCTCTGTTCGCGCCGCCCTCTTATTTCATTAAATTCGACGAGCCGCTCATGGCTTAATTTCGTATAAAATGCTATACCAGTTTCAGAACCATTAAGTACCTTCTTTTGATAAGAGACTGGTTTTATCATTGTTAAACCCGCTGTATTAAAGGAAACACCTCGTTTCTATTCGAAATTTTCTTAAATATAAATTTTGACAAACCGCATAAATTTGCTAAACTCAGTGTATTCGCAAACATAAATATAAACTTTAATAGTGTCACAAGGGCAAGAAATAATTTCCAGTGCGAAACGATCGATCGTGGAGCCATTTTTGGAAGACACCAACAACATGGGTAAGTCCCTTTAAAATTAAAGTTTTATAGCAAAGATTAACCAATTGCAAGTTCTCTATCAAATACAGTCCACATTCTTAAGCCGTTGCGCTAACACCTCTATGCAGGATGTGTGAACAGGAAGATGAAACTGTCAGGCATGTCTTATGCGAGTGTCCGGAGTTATCGTCAATAAGAGAGTGTGTGTTCGGTGAGTCTTGGCCTACACCTGCCGATATAAAGGAGATGTCTCCCAGTGACCTGTCCACCTTCCTGAGAAGGACAGGATGGACAATGACCTAGGAGGACAACTCCTCGGGAGGATGTACAGGGTTATTCATTATAAATTACCCACCCCCTATCATCGTTATTATTACTTTTAGAAAGGAAAGTCTCAGATAAAAGTTGTTTGATTACAGCTGAATTTTCTTAATATTCTATCAAAAGTTCAGTAGCGTGCGTATTTAAGGGGATACAAAAAGTAATAGTTAATTTTTTAATGGTACACCCTGTATATTTTCACATTTTTGGAATGGACTTTTTTTTCTTATTTCAAAAATATATAATCTGTTACCCCTACCTTGTACCGTTTTTCAGTTATGAAATGTTGAAAATCTGAGTTTTTGTAATTACTGTAAATATGAAAAAGATAATTTATCAAAGTAAGGTATGAAAATGACTCAGATTTACAACATTCCATAACTGAAAAACGGTACGAGGTAGGGGTAACATATTATATATTTTTGAAATCAGAAAAAAAAGTCCATTCCAAAAATGTGAAAATATACCGGGTGTACCATTTAAAAAATAACAATTACTTTTTGTATCCCCTTAAATACGCACGCTACTGAACTTTTGATAGAATATTAAGAAAATTCAGCTGTAACCAAACAACTTTTATCTAAGACTTTTTTTTTCTAAAAGTAATAATAACGATGATAGGGGGTGGGTAATTTATAATGAATAACCCTGTACAATGGGTCACATGTGGCCTAAGTGCTGTGAGCCTAAACACTCACCCTCCCTACTCTACAGATACAGATAGAGAAACCTTCCTTTAAATTGTTTATAATTTAAGTATTATAAATTAGTAATTGAATTTTTTAATGCTAGACACCCTTTCTCCCTCAAAAAAAATATGTTGACTTGTCAAAATATTTTTTATCAACCTTCAGTTGGAGAAGAATTTTTATGTACAACTTTGCTATCGTCTGAAATAAAAATTCAATGGTATCATATAAAATTTGATAAAAATTTAAAAAATATTTTTTCTAATTTATCTCACTGAATTTCAAACATTTACTGCTATTTGAACTTATTTTTGTTTATATTTTTAAAAATTAATTGATACTAAAGCTAGTTTATTCACTTGAATTCACATTTTGAATAATAATTGGACTTATGTATTAATCTTAAGTTTCATTCGGGGTACACCATATTTCAAAAATATTCGATTTTCTACTATCTTAGTAATAGTAGGAGCTATAGCTGATTTTTAAGTGGAAACAAAAAGGTATATTTAGAAAACCAATCCCCAATTACTAATAAATAACAGTTTCCTTCAGTGCTTCTAGGAAAAGGTCCTTGAAGATCTAATGATAAGATTTCAAAAGGAAAACTTACTGATTTTCATTTACCCATTAATCCTACACGAGAACTATTTGGTATCTTTTGAGATGGACAAATTTCACATGATTTTACAAATTTTAAAACATCTATTCGTTGCTTTGGCCAATAATATAGTTCCTGAACTCTACCAAGGGTCTTATAAAACCCGAAGTGACCTGCAATAGAAGGATTATGAGAACTAGCTATAACCTCTTTTATTTGTGATTTCGGAACTAATCTTTTCCACTCTTGGCAATTAGTAGTGACTGGCAAGATGTTAGGTACATACTTGTATATAATCTCATCAATAATTTTCCACTGAGGATAAGACTTTGGCGATTCTAGAATCTTACTTTTAAGTGAAGTATACCAACTATCTGAAGTTTTAGGTTGTACTTCTAAAATTGAAATTTCCATTTGGTTATCACTACTTATCTCACTAGGTATTCTACTCAAAGCATCAGGTAAAACATCAGCTTTTCCTTTTTTATGTATTAAATCAAAGTCATATTGTCTTAAAGTAATTGCCCATCGAGCTAATCTACCCTGAGGTTCTTTCAAATTATTTATAAATAAAAGTGCTGAATGATCTGTTATACAACAAAATTTAGTACCCTCCACATAACACCTGAATTTTTTAATTAAAAATAATAAAGCTAATAACTCTTTTCCAGCTACAGTATAATTTCTTTCTGTCCTAGATAAAGTTTTAGGAGCATAGGCTATGACATGTTCTTGACCATTGACTATTACTTGAGTCAAAGCTCCTCCTAAAGCAAATTGAGATGCATCACAGTGAATTGTAAATTGCTTAGAAAAATCTGGTGAAACTAAAATAGGAGCGCTTACAAGAGCTTCCTTAATCTGACAGAAGGATTTTTCTGCATTGTCACTCCAAACTATGTTACGGTTTTTCTTTTTACCTTTCAGAGAGTCATTAAGAGGTGACACTAAAGCTGAGAAATTCTTTATAAACCGCCGATACCAAGAACATAATCCTAAGAAGACCGGCTATTTTTGAAGTTTTAGAGGAAGGTGAATCTGAGACATATGCTAATTCTGATTCCAAAAAATAATTATTAGATTTACTACAAGAAGATAAGCTCAAAATATCTGCTAATTTTTTACTCAAGGTACTCAACTCTTCTACCGATAAAATATCATGAAGTGCTAATCGTTTTCTATATTCAGGCTGAAGGCCATTTCGAATATGCTTAATTTTTGTTGGTTCTGAGGGTTTCCTCGATAATCTAGAAAATAATGTTTCCATATAAGCAATATACAAAATAACAGGTTCATTTCTAGCCTGACAACGTTTTTTTATAGTTTCTCATAGGTCATCATCGATATCTGATTTCAAAAAATCTTGTTTTAATCTTACTACTAAACTATCCCAATCATGAACAAAAGTTTTGATATGTCCGTACCAATATTTAGCTTTATCAGAAAATAAATCACTAGAAGATTCAAAAAGTTGTTGTTTTGAAATATCTCTAGATTGAGCCATCTCCTCTAAATTTTCTAAGAATGATAAAAGAAATTTGGAGTTGCCATCAAAACTAAGTCCTAACTTATAAACTGGTACATGTTTAGACTGTTGCGAATGGAACATAGTTGAATTTAAATTTGTTGGTGAATTATTTGCATTAGTATAATTTAAACTAGTAGCATTATTGACATTAGTATCAGAGTTTGTGACTTTCTCTTGAAGATTTGCCTCCATAAGTAAAACTGTAGCATATGATTCATTTTGAATTTAGTATTAGTAAAAAAATCTATATCATCATTTTTAATCTCCAAGCGTTTAATTCTATATTAATCTAGACTCTATTATTTTATAAACTGAATCTGAATCTGGACCTTCAAATTCATTACAGCTTGAATGGAATTGATAGATGATTCAATGTCAACCTTCTCTATGTCAAATGAAAAATCAGGATCTACTAAAGTCAGAATATCAAAACCCTGTTGTCTTTGTTTATCTAGAATTTTTCCTCAAGCTTTTCTTTTATCAGCAGCTGTCCTGCTCGTAATTACACCTCTCATTTTTAGTTTCATAGTCCAACTCTTTAGGCAATAAATGGATAGGCTTGAAACGTGAATCCATTATTATAGTTATACAGACAAAATTGAATTACGAAAAAGCTAAGATTACTAAAAATTTAGAGTAAACTGTATATCACAAAAATATTATGGTGAGTACTCAAAATAAATGTCTCTTAATGAATTTCACTAAAATCCAAGAGTCAGTTGTATATATTTGTACGAAATAACGAATTTACCTAAATTTGCCCACAATAAGTTCATACCTCCCATACACTCCCTAAAGATTTACTTACTACGTTTATTAGTGATTTGTATTACTGTATCCAAAAATGTATGCTTAACCTTTGATTATTCTTTAAAAATACAACTAAAGTGTTGAACTTTGGTCTATAATTTTAATTAATGACTACTATTCAACAATAAAAAGACTCTAATTCTACTCCGCCCCACACGTTGGTCGCCATTTATTTATGTAGCATTGTTATGAAAATTATGATTTGATTTTGGGTAGCAACTAAAAGTAACTACATAAGTGCGAACGGCAGCAGTTCATCGGTGAGCATAGGTCGTAGGAACCGTTGCTTATTTGTAGATTGTATTGAATGAAAAGTAGTCTGCCCGTGAGCGCCACTTTATTTTAGACGGTAGTTATTAACTTCATAAAAAAATAAAGAAAAAATAAAGTAGGTGAAGTCACTAATGAACTTTATCTGTGAAAATTAAGAACGTTAAGAGTGTAGACCAAAAGGAAAAACACAATTTAGTTGCAACGTTTTTTATTCAATGAAAAAAATGTGATGGTTGAATATGTACAGATTCATCAGTTTAACAAAAATAGGATACTTATCCAAAAACATTTTGACATCCTCAAACTCTTGAAGTCATATATAAATTACTAGGACCATATAAAAATTGATTTGTTGAACAGATGGCGCTTGACGTGTGAGCACGCTTTGCAGTAGCTGCTGTAATCAAGAAGCTTAAATATTAGAGTTTTTGGAATCCCAAAAACTGAGAATGAGAATATTCGTTCCAAAGTGAATGATTTGTTTAAAAAAATGGATTCACCCATATCCGACTCAAAAATAGTAAGCTGTTTCAGAGTCGCATCAAAACTGCCCAAATTTGGAAGCGACAGTGTAAGGCTGACGGTACTAAAAACAAAAAAAAGCCTAAAAACAACTAACATTCAAACCAAGGAGGATTTAACGCAGTCTCGACGTGAACTTCTATCGGCCGCGA
>CAJUYG010002363.1:0-33399 GCA_910591675.1 Galerucella calmariensis | reverse complement strand
TGGGGTGTTCCACTTAAAAAAAATGGCGATGACGTCATCACACGAAGTAGATAGAACAACAGGGATTCTGGCTCACTGCTTCAAAAATCTCCGCTTGGTGGCGCTGAGAGTGGCGGCGCGCGCGTTGTTTAGGCCGCCATTTTTAGTCCTGTTGTATATTTAAAAATCCGAAAAAAACTTGAGTGAGATTCGATCCCACAACCTTCGCGTCTATAGCAAGGCATTCAACACATGCTGCCATGAGCTCATGCATATTATTAGCGAAGAAAGGTATTGCTGCAATGTGAATAGCGCGAGCACCGTACGCTTCTTACTGTAAAATGTGACGTAGTCGAGAAAGATCCGTTAGGATGATAAGGTGGCGAGGTCGAACAGCGCGCGCACCGTACGCTTCTTGCTGTAAAATGTGACGTAGTCGAGGAAGATCCGTTAGGATGATAAGGCGGCGCGCCAGTCTTTGGTTCCTACCAGGGGACTTAAAAGTAACTTATGTTGAAATATTACGAAATAACGAATTTCCTAATATACCGGGGGACTTAACATGCTATATTTGAACTGAAATATGCGTGACACGTCAAACGCAACTTGTAACGTTGAGTCTTTGAGAGGTTTTTTAAAAAAACATATATATGTTGTTGATAATGTGTTTGGGGATTAGTTTTTTAAAGATAACAGAAGGGTGAAGATCATGTTAATAATTATATTAGCGGCAGCGCTCTGCCCAGCGATATGTGTTATCGACCAACAGTACGCTATGAAGTATTTACAACGTTTCGGGTACACAAATGAAAATGATTTGACTAAACTTGAGGATTATTTGTTGAGTTTTCAAGAAAGATATAATATTCCTGCAACGGGAGAATTAGATGAAAAAACAATTCAACTTCTAAATAGACCAAGATGTGCTGTACTACTACTACTACTAAATGTACAGGCGAACCCTGTCCTGGACAACTTAAGCCAAGGTTTCGACACTGAGGCCACTGGCGGGCCCATTGTGCCAATCCTGCTACCTAGTCATCCATGAAGCCGAGCCCTTCAATAAAGGCCACAACCTTTTTCAGTGGATGCCTGCTTGTGTCTCCAGGAGCCATGACAGTGACTCCGAAGATTCGCCTGCGTAATACAGCCCAGTGTGGACACTCTAAGAGAACATGAACTGACGTTTTATCAGTCATGCCGCAACCCCTACATAGGGAACTTTCCTCTACTCCTAGATTGTAGAGGTGCTTCCTCATACAGCAGTGCCCTGTTAGGAGTCCTGCTATGTTCCTTAGCCTACTCCTTGGTAGTTCAGTGGCTGCCCTGGCGTGTCCATCAGTCCATCCCTTCAGTAGAAGTTTGGATTGTCTAGGACCCTGCAGAGCATTCCAATGAGCGAGGTGCTGATTCCTCAGCCACTTCTTCGTCTCCTTGCGTATTTTTTGTTTTGTTAGGCCCAGGGTCGGGCCCGGGCCGCAGAAAGGAGCTGCCGCCCCTTTCGCAGCCAGTGCATCCGCCATCTCGTTGCCTTCAAAACCAGAGTGGGCTGGAATCCATTCTAGCCGCACCACGTTCCGCCTTGCAAGATTAGCAAGTAGTTCTCGACATTCGTTAGCAAGTCCTGAGTTGCTGGTATACCCACTCAGGGCTTTAATTGCTGCCTGACTGTCGGAGTATATGGTTATGCGTCGATCCAGATGTGCTGTAAGTGAAGCAGCTTCCGACGATGATCATTCTTTTAGATTTAAATCAAAATGGTCAAAATTTGATTTGAAATGGTTTTTCTCTCAGGCAACTCCAGAATATCTTGAAGTAACCAAAAAGGCTTTTGAAGTGTGGAGTAACAGTTCAAAGTTTAAATTTGAAATAATATACAAAACACGACCGATATAACTTTTACAGTTGTACGGGGAAAGCACTATTTTCGAGCAGATTGCCAAGGTAGAGATGAGTGCTCCAGTACATTTGATGGTCCCGGAAAGGTGTTGGCACATGCTTATTTTCCAAAAGGCAACAGTTGTGTAGAGCTTCATATTGATGCTGATGAGAAGTAGGATTAAAGTTTGGATGGATTTCAGAAGATCAGACTAGTCTACTTATGGTATTAATTCATGAAATTGGGCATATCCTAGGAATTGCTCACAGTGATATTGAGTCAGCAATAATGTATCCATGGTATCAATTCAACATTGCTCCTAAATGGGATGAGGATGATAAAATGGCCCTTGAAGCTCTTTATGGGTCAATCAATACATATGTAAATAATCCTTTCAAACCAACATCTCGTCCACCACCAACTACAAAGACACTTGATCATAGACATCAACCAAATGAACCAGATAAAAATTTATGCGATATAACACCGGAGTATATGTTCATTGCCATGGCTGGTGAATTTGAAAATTACCATTTATATATTATTAATGGAAATTCCCTATGGAAAATTGATATGAACTCGAAACTTATTCCCTCGCAACCAGAAATACTCGATGATTATTTACCTGAAGAAGTGGGCCCCCGTAATTCAAATTTTTCAAAGTTCTTCAAATAATTTAATAGCAGTCAATGACCGTAAATACTATGTAGCAGATTTTCCCGCTCTACAAATACTTGAGGAAAATAATTCAATTATACCTAAAAATTCCCAAATAAACACAATGTTTCAAAGCAATCATGGGAAAATATATGTATTTTATAATAACAGTAATTATATTGAATTTGACAAGAACTTGAAAACTGTCCAGAATAGAGGACAAATAAAAGATATTTTCCCTGGACCTCCCACAGATGTTACGGGAGCATTCCAGTACATTGACGGACACATGTACTTTTTCAAAAACACCACATACTACAAATATAATGAGTTTACCAAAAAACTTGTTGCGGCCGGACCCTTTAATTGGAACATATTTGATATCCCATGTCCCAATGGAGACCTTTCAAATCATCTCAAGACTTTATTAACAAAAATAATTTCTTTTTATCAATAATATTTTTAAAATAAACTTTTGCAAATAATTAAATTGTTTTTCTGAAATTCCTACGAACGTTGCATTAAAATGTATCGAATAGTAGAACCGGATGAAGCCTCGGTTTGATAATATAATAATTCCAGATAGTTCTTAGACCGCAATCGGAAAAATCCATTATCACAACAGGAAATGATAAATATGAAAATAAAAACAACTCACCACAGAAATTTTGTAAAATTGATATATCTCAAACCACAATCATAAAAAATCAACATCACAACAGGAAATGCGAAATATTAAAAACCTTGGAAATTGTACAAAAATGATATGTTTTTAGACCACAATAACCAAATAGAAAATATATTATCAACAAAAATAATAGTTTATCACAATTTCACGAAAGTGATATGAAATCCTTGAAAAAGGTATAAATACATTTTTGGTATTACGACAACGACAGTTCCATATTGACAATCAACGAGTCTAGTTCGAGTTTGAGTTTTTCTAAAAACAAAGTAAGTTTTATCTTTATATTTTTTATTTGCTCTTTACATTTAGTTTTTGAAATTTGTTTCCTAAAATAAAACTATTTCAAATATTTTGAAAAAGTTTTATTTGCTATAAATTTATTGGGGGGAAACTCTTTGCAGACTGGTACAACAATTATCCTGTTTATTTCAGATGAGTTTTATCAATGAATTAAACACCTTCTCTACTTCCACAGGGGTAGAGAAAAAACCCATTAGGAAGCTGAGAGAAATTCCGGAAAACGTCCCCCAGAAAATTGTAAAAGTTAAAGTAGTTCAATCAAAATTTGGAGAAGCTATATTAGTTGAATTAGAAGATAATGTAACTTTTCTCCCCCAAAGGGTAGTGGAAAAAAACAAGAAATATATCACAGATATAAACAAGGGGAGCTATAGTTTGGTGTTTTTGGGGCTACAGAATATTTCTAGTGGATACCGCCCCAGGACACTATTTAAAATAGAAGAAAACAGTTAAACGGCAAGATTGTTTATTTTTGAAATATTGTTAATTATTTAGCGAGGGCCTGAGGTCCACTCACATTTAACCTAACCTAGCATGTGTGATTCTGTTTTAAAATCATTTCAAAGATTATTTTTTTGTTTCAGCAACACATCACAAAATTTGAAAGCAACCGGCTGAGGTCAACTTAAAAATTAAGGAAATTCAGAAGTACACATCCGCAGTCGCAATATAACCCATTGCACAAAATTTGGAAGCGACCTGCTGAGGACAACTTAAAAATTAAGGAAATTCGGCACATCCGCAGTCGAAGACAACTTTAGAAAGCTGGTGAGTACATTTTTTATTCATATACTCAAGAATGTCGAACTTCAGTGTTACTCTACAGCAAATTGATGAAATTTTTACAATCGTACAAAATCGATTAACCCACCCAGCACCAAATATTTCAGGTAAAAAAAAGCAGGTAAACGGTGAAATTCAAACGGAACTCGAAATGACCGTGACGTCACTTCGCATATAAATACGTCTCAGTTCGTTGGCGTCATATCGATTTGTCGTTGTTGTTTCACCTTTGTGTAGGAGTGAAATTGTGACGAAATCTTATAATTTTGCTTAGTAAAATAGCATTTTCGATTATTTTTAAATAGTTAGGATGACCGCCGAAGGCTTTGTTAAAGCTTACACGAACAATTTACTCTCTGTGGATATGTTTATGGTAATGGATTACATAAAAAGGGACGAATGTTTTAATTCAGCTGAAATTAGATGTGCAAAAGCAGCAATGTAAGTATTTAATGTAAAGAATAATTATTGTCTTTTTATTATACATGTAAAGGTCCCTGATAAATAAAAACAAAGCTGTTTAAAAAAACGTTTGAGGAATTGTTAAATAAACTTAATATTATAATACTTACACTTGCCTCATCTTAGGTTGAAATCTACCTCACAACCTTTAACATTGACAATGAACATTTGGTTTGTCAGATTCCAAGAATAAAGATGTTAGTCAATACTAACAAAAATATATGGATATTTTGTTTACTTAAGCAGGAGTTACGACACTTGACGCTACTCCCTCCACTTTCCAAATCGGAGGTTGCTATTGGTCGGTCGTCCCCGGCTCCTTTCACCGTTTGAAATCAGAGGTTGCTATTGGTCGGTCTTCCCCGCCCCCTTCCACTTTCCAAAAAATTTGGATCATTTTGGAGTGGGGGTAAATCTCAATCTGCGCATGTGCTACGTTATTGGATAGGTGAGGCGAGGCTGGGTCAATCACAACGCTCCATTGGTCACGTTGTCATGTCAAACGACACTCCCTCAAACGTCACGTTGTCATGTCAAACGTCACATGTCAAAGGTGCAGAAGGTAGCTTCGTCCGCCATTTTTTATCCTACGGCGTGTCACAAATTGTTAAAAGAAACATATACAGAGTGTTACAAAACGCGCTGTCAAAAGGACCTAATGTTGACCATCTACGAAACACAGGGTGTATAGTACAAAGACAAATGACATCCTTTAAAATTATGATACACATAGCTACTCTTTTAACATATACAGAGTGTTGCATAGTTTCTGGTGGCAGAGTGTTGTAAAGATATTGCAAAGTTATTCAAGTACCGCCGTTTGAAATGGGAGATTGCTATTGGTCGTTTTTAACAATGTCCAGGTGTACAAGAAGAATCACTCAGGGTGAGAGAGAAGAAGAGATAATCAATACGTATTGCAACTATACAGGTCGTATCGTAAGTGTGTGTGGGGCGCGATAACCCTTCTCCTTGCAATCACACTATAAAAAGGAAAAACGATTTGGTCTTAAAATCGAAGTGTTTTGAATTAATAAAATTGTTAAGAATAACACAAATCTTTTTTTTTACGAGAATATTAATGTACTTACATATTTTCAGAAGGCTTAACTGAAATACTACGTAACCGCCTGCCTCATGAATTAAGAGTAAGTTTGTGAAACATATAAAATAAGTAAATTAGCATCGATTTTTTCAGAGCAAGAGGATAATAGTGTTAACGGGTCCATCCCCGGATCCGACAGAAAGGCCCCCGGGTATGGAGAGCCTGGGGAATTGCCAGGGGTATCACCTCTGGTATAACCCACACCCTGAGGGCCCGGTGTTGGTGGTGTGGGCCTCTAGGTATAGTATTGTATTATAATACTCAAAGCATTGATACATTCATTTTGTGTTACAGGCCCGAATAAAATAGATCTCGTGATGATGAATGTTTTTTTTAAATAAATATATTGTCATTATTCTGTTGTTTTTTTCCCGTCCTCACACTCCACTTTTTCTTGCAAATAATGGTCAATAAAGATTTAAAAAGGCGTCTTATAATAAAGCGTAACATAATAAAAAATGAACTGATTAAAACAAGGTGAAGTCGTTCAGGAAAATATGTTCAATCCTATTACCAAATGTTTGGAAAAATATTGAAAACAAATTAGATAGTCAAGAAAACATTGTTGTATTCTGTGTAAAAATTTTTTATTTGAAATAGCAAAGGGCTTTCGGCTATTAAGCGCCATATTCAGTGCCATACCTGCAAGTAAGCAATAATCGTTGAAAGAAATTAGTTGAAGAATTACTTACTCGTCAGATATGGTAGAAGAAACCTAATCAAATGTCTACAACACATTAACGTCACAATGATAAAATTCACAAATATTCACTAATTAGATAGTTCCAAAAAGAACAATCAAACTCCAACATCTTCTGATGCAAATCAAAATACTATGTCGCAATTCATGTCAGAAGAAGAAAATGATACAAGTGACTTGAAAAAAGCCATTCTTGGAAATATTCACTTGGACGATATAAATCAACAAGTTCAAAATGATGACAACAACAACGACAAATTGATGTACCTTTAGCAAGTAGTGATCGACTTACAGACTATCAAGAGTACAATATATTTTTAAAAAATTCCTTATTCACATAATAATTGAGTTATTTCAAATAAACAGAAAAATAATTTTTTCTTTTATAGCTATTCAATTATTCTAAGCAATTAATTCCAGTCAGATTCAGCTGTTAACCTGTTCTAGACCCGTTCAATACCTGTTTATTTTAAACACTACCTACTACAAATATATATCTGTCACATAACCACAACACTACCTTAAGTTACAACATTAAGATAGGAAATCATACAAAGACATCCAGTCTTATTAATGACTTTACTATAACAATTTGAGGCGTAGGTACATAGATCAGTTAAGTTTTTGCTTGCCAACATTTAAAAATAATATACGCCTGTAGGAAAAAATATAATTTTAGATAAGAAAAAATATTGAGATGGTTGGTAACAGTAACAATGGAATTATGGAGTTATATATGAATATTGATATTTTATCATCTTATTTGAAAATAATGTTTTTATATAATGTTTGCTTTAGAAAAAAATAATTAAAGATAATAATTAATGCTGACAGATGGGAAATAATAGTAATCTTAATTTACTGTGGTGGAAAAAATAAGAATGAATATGAATTAGTGAATGTAGGATTCAGTATTATTATCAATTTTGAAAAATGTGAGTATGAATGTGTTGAAATTTCAATAAAATAAATTATGTTTTTAGGGAGGAATTTATTAGAAAGTTTGAAACTTCAGCGGTATATCAACTAGCTCCTGTAGGGACGCGATGGGTCTTTCGGCCCAAAATAATTATAAAAAATATGTGTGTCAGTATCCAATTGTTTGTAATTAAAAATTTTTATAATATATTCTAGGGTGCCCTCTTCTTTCAAGTGTGTAAGTACAGTAGAACCCCGATTATCCGTGCGCGCTTTATCCGGGCGGCGGATTCTCCGTGCGACATGTTAAATTGGTCATCCGTGCGCGGATTATTCGTGTCTGTTGGCCAGAGGTTGGCGCGTGAACATTGAATGCACCACGCAGAAGCTCGTCTCGTACAGACGTTCGTTTCCTTCCGGGGAATCCCGAATTTACATACTTGTATGTGTTTACTTATTATTTTCGTCATCTATTAATAGTATCAACTTTAAACACGCACAAAATGCAGCGTACCGGTGCTAACGAAAAGCGTAAACGCAATGTATTATCTTTAGACGAAAAAATGGAAATTTTAAAACAATTTGAAAAAATGAAAGATGTTGCTCTATTGGCTAAAACATATAACATTGGAAAACAAACGGTTCGCGACATTGTGAAGAATAAAGCCAAGTTGTAGCTAAAGCTGATAGTGCAAAAGCTATTTCTCACAGGAAGTCTCTAAAAGGATCTACTTTTCCTAAACGGAAGGGGTTCCAATATCAGGATCGATGTGTGCTAGGCAAGCACAAAAGTTTCACGAGCAATTGAAAATTAAAGAAAACTTCTCTGCTTCTTCCGGTTGGCTATACAGATTTAAAAAACGTCATGAAATATGACAATTAGCTATTCAAGGGGAGAAATTAAGTGCCGATTATGTAGCTATGGTTGAATTTTGCTATGATTTGGAAAATCTTATAACGGAGCATGACGGATGCCCCAGGTTAGCTTTATTTTTTTACTGTACTGATTGTTTTTTTTAAAGTTATTTTTTTATTTATGTTTCAAGGTAAGCAAAGACCGTTTAACAGTGTTATGCTGTGCTAATGCATCAGGAAGCCATAAGCTTAGAATAGCTGTCATAGAAAAATAAAAAATTCCGAGGGCTTTTAAAAATGTAAAAACACTGCCAGTTGATTATTATAATCAAAAGACTGCTTGGATGGATCGAGTGATTTTTAAAAAGTGGTTTTTTGAAAAATTTATACCACAAGTTAAATTTTATTTGCAAGAAAATAATCTTCCACCCAAGGGTGTACTGTTACTGGATAATGCTCCATCGCATCCTGATGTAGAGCAACTAAAATCATCAGATGGGAACATATTCGTAGCATATTTTCCTCCTAATGTGATATCTATTGCCCAGCCCATGGACCAAGGTGTTATAGAGACCATGAAGAGGCTTTATAGGAAAGACCTTATGCTCCAATTGTTGGGAGAATGTGACTTTATGGGATTTTGGAAACGTCTGAATTTGAGAGAAGCAATTTATGCTGTAGCTCGCGCTTGAAGTGAAGTGAAAGAGAATAACATTAAAATAGCATTTGATAAAATTATGACCTTAACAGCAGATGGAGAAGATTGTACTGAAGATGGAGATGAAAATGAGTTATCAATTGAAGACATCGCATCTATAGCCCCACAAATCGAAGGCTTGGAAGAAATAGATAACGCAAAAATACAGGAATGGATAGAATGTGATCACGACGAAGAAGGGTATCAGAATATTATTGACGAAGATTATCTAAATAACCAGACCTCTGCAGAAAGTTCTGACAAAAGTAGTGATGACGATGAAAATAATGTCATCATCAAAACAAGTCATAGAGAAGCAGGAGATGCAGTAAATGTACTTATCCATTACTTTGAAGAACAACCTGAAACTGATGACATTCATCTACTTCAACTTAGAAAAATGAAGGAAATTATAAGGGATAGAATTTACGAAGCTCAAAAACAAAACAAAAATTACAGATTTTTTTTGTAAATGATTTTATTAACGTTTTTAGTTATTACTGTTCATATAGGTTGTATTATGTTTAAATATTAAAACTTTTGTTTTTTGTTTCGTTTCTTTTATTCTTTTGATATGCATTTGTGTAAATAAATTATTAAAGAAATAAAAATGAAGTTTCTGGATTATCCGTGTTTTCGATTATCCGGCAAAGGTCCGGTCCCGGCAGGCCCGGAAAATCGAAGTTCTACTGTAGGTAAGAGAAAAAAAACTAGGTTATTAATCTCTTAATTTTCAGTGAACAGACTGAATTGTAAGTATCTATAAGATTTAAAATATAAAATGAAAATATTATTTTTCAAGTATATCAATAGATACCGGAATGGTACTCATTAATGATCCGTAAGTATTAATGAAATTATTCTCTAAGCTTATCTCAATCTGTTACTCAACTGGTCTTAAAAACGTAAAAAACTATCTAGGTGAAAATTGAAAATGTAAAAATGAAAAAAAAATTCTTTTTTCTAGTACATCATCACATGTAGGGGCGATGATTATTAATGATCCGTAAGTATTAATGATTTTTTTTCTTATTTTCTTTTCTAATAAATAATACATTTTTAATGATATATGTTTTTCAAGAAAAGTATAAAATTTATCACTCAAAAGAATAAATATATTTTTACGCGAGCTGCTGCATTAATGTGCTCAATTAGTGCCTCCAGTGAAATTCCCATATGATACGACTATGGCTCCTCCGCCTTATTTTCGAGAATAATCTGGAATACGTAACATCTAGAAAAACCCAGCGCATCCACCAGAACTTCGAGAGTTTTCTAGAACTACATGACGTGCGAGTATTAATAGGCGACGAGCATCGCAGCGGAGTTAGTTAGTCAGTTGTTGTTGATACTGAAAGAAAGCAATCGCGCCTCGATAAAGTTTTTATTAAGTGACTCAACCCATATTGGGTGCACATTTTAAAGGCGTCATGATTTTACCACTACCAGCATTGGTACTCATCTCCATTCTTAATATCCCCGGGATATTGTCCTGCGAGAAAACATACTATATTTATTCTAGCCACGAAATATGCCTCTCACAGAATTGCTCCTCAGGGAGCATATCTATGATGAGCCTGAGGTTAGTACAGGAAGCATGCTTGGTAGACACTGATGATGTTATACATCAATATAAATTCTTTGCTGCAAGGATCAAGAGAGAATATAAGCCTTTGTATTTCGCTTGTGACTACTCCCTTAATGTTCAAACCCATTCACAGTGCTGGAGAGCGGGGACATGTACGGGACTGGTCATGCACCCCTGAAAACTTAGATGACAACGGAGCTATAAAGCCATCAGCAAATTCTACATTCCACTATCACACAGGCTGTGTGAAACAAGGACTTTGCGGTCCGTGGTGTTTTATAGATCAACAAGACAGGTGCACCTGGGCTATAGCAGAGGTAAAAGAAGATAGATGTTACCTGGTCTTGGGATTAGCTTATCAGGCATGGGAAATTGATATAACTTACAAGAGAGGGAGAGTAATTGAAACTTTCACACTTACTGAATCTAGACCGGAGATCCTACAGGAAATAGGGCTTTTGGCCCAAGCGACAATATCAGACTTTCTATACTTGAGCCATCACAATCTAATTATGGTCTCGGATGGAGTTGGAGTACCTATTATTGCATCTCCCCTCGATTCTCCTGTTTCAGGACTGGTAGGAATCTACCAGAAGTCACTGGATAGAAAATCCAGGAAATTCCCTCTCGAAAGACTATTATCTTGCTTAAAAAAGGAGGTTCCTAAAAGTCATATAGATATAATAAGTAAGTTATGTGATCAATTTAATAATTTCTCTAGTTTAATAAATAAGTATTGGTATAAGTTAGATGAAGATCGGCAGAGTACATGTATTTTACATTTTGACAAAATCAGAGATAAGGTAGAGAAAGCATTTCAAGTGTTAGATTGTCGGTATAAAGTTCCGTCTCAATTAATTACACGTAATAATTTAATTAATAAAGAAGTATTAGAAGCAACGAGCAAAGATAAAAAGGATAAAATGGCATTGAGTATGGATTTTTTCAATTTAGCTGGAAAGATATTACCAAATGAGTTTAATAGCGATACAAGCAAACTACAGTCTTTTGTAGATGCGGTTAGCCTACTACAAGTATACGCAGCAGAGCATGAGAGAAATGCTGTGTTATTCGTGAAAACAAGACTGACTGGAAAAGCCAGGGAGAAATAGTCGATACACTTAAGAAAGGACTCAGAGGGGACAGCGCTAGTTTGGTAAGTGCTAAACTAAGTGAACTAAGGCAAAATAATAAAGATCTCGTCGAAATGGAGAAACTGACCGAAAGTTTACAAGCCGCGTATTTGGCAGAAGGAATGCCAGTACACTTAGCAACGAAGTATAACACAAAAGCAGCAGTAAAATCATTGATAGACAACGCAGCTTCAGAACGGATAAAAACCGTTATAGCAGCTGGAAATTTTACGACACCGCAAGAGGTGGTGACTAAACTGGTTTCCATCAATGTGGGAAACAATCAGTCAACAGAATGTGTTCTGCATTATAAGGCAAAGTTTTTGTCGGGAAAAAGGTATTTTCCTCAGCGAAGACACTCTTATGTTAATCATAATGGAGGAAATAACTTTCATAGAAAAGTAACTAAGACAATAATAGGAAATTTCAGGAGAACCAAGGAAAAAGGAGATTCAAGGGGTATAAAGGTGTTTCAAATGAGTATAGGGAAAGACTTAACAATAGGTTTAATAATAATTATAGGAATGTAAGAATGTGTGAAAGTGAAGAAAAGAGAGAGGAAGATGAACAGAAAGAATTGGGGTTTTGAAAAAGAAAGGTGAAAAATCCAAAATTTTAAATAACTTGCTTAACAATAATCGTTATATTTATAACTTTGATTCAACTCTTTCAAACTTTGTGCAAATTAAAACTGACATATCGGATACTATAGATACTTTTATATTAGATACAGGTGCAGATATTTCGTTATTAAAAATTTCAGATAATTTTCCCCATCACTTAATAAAAACAACACAAATCTTAAATATTGAAGGAATAACTCAGGGACAAATTAAAACTTTAGGTACAATAGAAACTTTTATTTTTATTAAGGGTGTAGCAATCAGACATTGTATTCATGTAGTGGAGGAGGAATTTTCTATACCTACGAATGGAATTATAGGTAAGGATTTCATAAGAAAGTATAATTGTATTTTAGATTATTCAGAATTAAAATTATACATAGATTGCAAATCTAGGAATACAGTAACATTAGAAATTTTTGATATTCCTGAATATGATACTATAGCAATACCGCCTAGATAGAAGTCTATCGCTTGGTAGGAAGTTTCAAAAACTTAAGACAGGATAAAGTTGTTAAGCAACAAGAATTATTACCAGGAATATTTATAGCAAGATCTATTATATCAAAAACTAATCCTTATGTCAGAATTTTAAACACAAATTATGAAAGCAAGTCGATAAATACAAACTGTTTTGGCGTATTTATCATCTTAGCACATTATCAGACATTTTGCGTGTATTGAGTATTGCCTATTAGTAGATATAGTGAACATTAAGTCCAAACAGGGCTTTAGTAAAAAAGTATCATTTTTGGTCGTTAAAACATTCAGTACTAGATATTCACAGAGAGAACATTGTTTGTATTTATCGACTAACCGGTTGTTAATTCTTTTTATTTAGTTTAGTTTTAGTTTTTTTGCATTATAATCAATTGTGGTGAAGGGTGAAATTGATTACCTTTTTTCCTTCCTCTATCTTACCCTATAGCGATTTCACCGATAACATAAGGACTTACGAACCTGCCGGTGCATAAGGTAAGATTGAATTTTTTTTATACAGTCCGCTAATTATATATTTAGAGAGAAATTATTCTTTGTGCCATATCACAAACAATATTAAAATATTGGATTTAGATTTATTTCATGTATACGCTGTGACGAATTGAAGTAAGAATAGGATGAAAGAAACATTGAATTTAGATGTACCAGAATACGTCAGGGATAAGCTAATAAATCTTTGTGAGAATTTTTCAGATATTTTTGCTTTAAAAAACGACATTTTAACGCATAATAATTTTCATGAGCAAGAGCTATTGGTAAAAGATGATACTCCAGTATATATTAAAAATTATCGCACGCCACACTCTCAATCTTCAGAACTTAATGATCAGGTCCAAAAGTTATTAGATCAAGGTATAATTGAATCTCCCATCTCAGATTATAAGAGTCCAGTTTTACTTGTTCCCAAAAAGGCAATTAATGGAGAGAAGTCTTGGAGACTTTGTATAGATTTCAGGCAATTAAACAAAAAAATAGTCACAAATAAATTTCCATTACCTAGAATAGATTCGATCTTAGCTCAGTTAGGGAGGTCGAGATGAGCATACATTAAAATGCATATATGCCCAGCCAATCAGAACTCACAATGCTCTAGCCGACCGAATGAATCTTCGTGTCAACTCGTACGTCAAATTTTGTGAAAATTTGGCGGTATAGGATGGTCTGGTTTAGGTTAGAATAGAAATTTAGATTTCAGATCTTGTTCGAGTAGATGGTCTATGTATGTTCTACAACAAGTATGGGAAAACCGTGTGTTAGAGAGAGAGCAGCGAGACAATGTGTAAGAGAGAGAGAGAGCGGCGCGCGCGTTTTAATTTAAGGCAGCCATTTTTAGTCCTGTTGTATATTTAAAAATCTGAAAAAAACTTCAGTGAGATTCGATCCCACAACCTTCGCGTCTATAGCAAGGCATTCAACACATGCTGCCATAAGCTCTCATGCATATTATTAGCGAAGAATGGTATTGCTGCTGCAATGTGAACGCGGGGGGCGGTGCGGAGGTAATCTACGTAATCGAGAGTATAGATATACCGGGGATGGTTGAAAGTAGCGCAAAAAAGGCACTAACACCTAACTTCGTTACTATTGGTCCGATTTGAATGGAACAAACGGCATTATGTATGGAAAGTGATGTAATTTATGGAGAGTATAAGCATGTGCAATAATGCTACCATAAAGGCACTAGCACCTAGCTTCATCCGATTTGAATGGAACGTCAGGTCAAATGACACACGTCGAAACGTCACGTGACACGTCAAATGATACACGTCAAACGTCACGTGGGACGGGAGAGAGGTGCCAAACGACTCCTAGCGACGAGTCTCCTCACGGTGGGGACATCCCGGTGCTGACTAGAAGAAAAGGTGGAGAGGGGTAGCCAAAGTGCAGTCTACTACACACCAAACTTCTTTTGTAAAATGTCTTCAGAAGTGTACAGTAATCGTTTTGAAGAGTTCATTAAGAATATTGGAAAATTGAATAAAGACATTGCTTTTTACGAAGACAAAAGGAGGGTTATAAATCAACTCGAAAATCTTTGCTTATCTGATGAGGAAGGACAGACGTGGAGAAGTCTTCGTATAAACTGGATGCCTGAAGAGGTCCATCAGTTAGCCCGTAGACTGCCGCAAACTACTTATCCGTTAAGATGTATTCAACCTACACCATGTTCAACAGAACAGAAAAGGATATAGAAAATGAAATTAATAACGTTTACGCCATGTCATGTGTAATATTAGTGGCTGTATTTGTTTTAATTTTGAAAATTATTTTGAAAATTGTAAAACGAAAATTCCAATCTTCATGTAATATAAAAGTTGATGAATATACAGAGTGTTTCAATAAAACCCATGTTTTTTAAAAAAACTTTATTTATAATGGTAATACAGTATTTGGAAACCAGTGGCGGAGGCGTTGTACATTTCTTTCGGTACATGAATATACTCCAGTGGCGTGCAACGCTACCATAAAGGCACTAGCACCTAGCTTCATCCGATTTGAATGGAACGTCAGGTCAAATGACACACGTCGAAACTTCACGTGACACGTTGAATGATACACGTCAAACAGTTTCATAGGGTGTACCATCAAATTTGCAAACATCAATATGTGGAAAAATACCGAAAATGTGACATTTCCTTTGCAGAAACTCGGCTTTTTCTTGACCTCGAACGTAAATGTAGTCTGCGGCATGCAATAACTTGCTTTCCAATATTTTATTTTAAAAATTGTAAAACGAAAATTCCAATCTTCATGTAATATAAAAGTTGATGAATATACAGGATGTTTTTCTAATAATACTTATAACAATTTTATATCATATTGTTTTAAGAAATTAAAAACTTAAAATGGCATAAATTAATTTATAAGTTGATCGACCTAAGTACCAGGTCATGTGGCTCAGGTTCATATCAGGAAATTGATTGCAATTAAATATTATTTTGTAATATGTATGTGTCAACACGTCTATGCTGAATATCGAAAAATGGATAATACTGTGTAGCAGCATGTGCCGATTAGCAAACAGGAAATACGTTTTTGCTAATTCTCGATAGTCAAAACACAAAACCTGTAAATGCAGGAAATCTCTTACCGTGCGGTTAGTTTGGAAAAGCATATTTTCTTGCATTATCACTCTAAGAATCTGTCGGAGGGGAACCAATCATATTTTTTTGTTTGTTCATTTAGGCGCGTTATTTATTAATTAGCGAAGTCCAGAGAGCTCACTTTTCAAAAGCCAGTCGCAGTTAATAGACGTCAATTATTAATAGTTTGTGTGAGTGTGGTACCTTAAAATATTAAAAAGTAAGTTTATTTTTGAATATTTTTGAATTTCATCTTTTTTTATTTTTTTCACATTGATGCATTAATAATTTTTTTGTATCTGAAAAATATCTCAATTTTTATTTTTCAATAGAAATTTTTTTTTATAAAATATTTTTGCGCTAGTTGAGTAATTTTTTTGTTATCATAAATTAATTTGAATAATTTTTAAAATGGTAGATGAACTATTAAAAAGTAAGTTTATTTTTGAATTTCATCTTTTTTTATTTTTTCCACATTGATGCATTAATAATTTCTTGTATCTCAAAAATATCTCAATTTTTATTTTTCAATAGAAATTTTTTTTTTATAAAACATTTTTGCGCTAGTTGAGTAATTTTTTTTGTTATCATCATTTAATTTGAATAATTTTGAAATGGTAACATGTTTTTCTTTTACTTTTGTAGATGGATCTAAAAAAAATAAACGAAAATTGTAATATTGCAGAGCGAAAACCAAAAATAAAATTGAGCGCTTTGCCACTTGATGAGCCGCAGAAAATATATGCCGCTAAAATAGTTAAAAGCAGATTTGGAGACTGCGTCCTACTAGATTTAGAAGAAGCTGTTACATTCCTTCCAGCCCGTGTCACAGACCAATACAGGGAGAGCATTAAATATTTTTCTTCCGGAAAGTACTCAATAATATTTAAAGGAACGGTCGACGTAGGAAAACCATCGCCTGCTAATTCTTTCGCAATTGTTGAGAATAAGGCTTAGAATACGGGTAAGTGATTCTTATTTTTTATGGCCATGCATTCTGAAAGTGTTGAAGAAATTGCTAAAAAGTCAAAAGATTTTTTGTTGGTTATAAGAAAATTGAAAAAAATTATATTCGATAAATTTACTGAAAAAGATAAAGAAATCTGGCTAAAACGGCTTAAAAAACATATTCGAATTTGCAATAAAGCTATTCGTTCGAGGACTAAAGATACAACTATAGGTACTTTGAGAAAACTTCAAACAAACATTGGTCATTTTAAACATTTTAAAAATTTAATTGAAAAAAGACACATTGGTTTAGGGCTCAACAATAGAAAATTGCAAAACAGGGTTAAGTGGGAAAATGTAGCTTCGAGCTTTAAAAGTAGAATCAAAACAGGGTTAATAATAAATTTAGCTCATAAAGACTTGGGTCCATTTTTGGAAGATGCTTTAATAATATTTAAAATGGAAATTTCTAAACAATTTAGATCGTTTCATATGATGAAAGTTAATACTTGTTTTTGCGGAGAATTTATAAAAAAAAATGAAAACAAAACTGAGGACGATGAAATTTTAGACTTAAAATATTTCAATACGAAAAATGCAATACTTGATGTATCTACCGATTTAGAGCGTTGGTTTTTTGATAACGTGAAAGATAAAATTTTTCAAAAACTATCTGAGTTCCAAGAAAGGGATTCTTGTTATGCCCTAAATAAAGTTGTCTCTTTAGAAGTAAATATTAATAAGTTTGAGAAAGGTAACGGTTCATCTTTCATTCCATTACCAAAACAAATACTTAATAAAAATGCATGCATAAACATCAAAAATACAGATCAAGCCTGTTTCTATTGGTCGATTGTAGCAGGCCTTTATCCGAAAAATACACACATCAATATAACTTCTTCATATCCATTTTATAGCACGGTATTAAATGCAGAGGATTTAGATGCTCCCATGCCGTTATGTAAAATTTCCAAATTCGAAAAATTAAACAATATTTCCGTTAACGTGTATGCTTTAGAATTAAACGAAAAAGAATTTTATACCGTGGTACCGGCAAGATTAACTCAAACTAAATTAGAACACCATTTTAATTTATTATTGATTCAAGACAAGTATTTTCCAAAATTAAATGACTTTGATGTTCCTCCAGAAGATGATGATGATGACAATAATTTTGAAGTCAAGTATCATTATTGCTTAATTAAAAACATGTCTCGACTCGTAAGTTCGCAACTCAGTAAAAACACAAAAAAAAAACTTCTGTGATAGATGTATGAACTATTTTAGTGATGAAAATAAACTTAAGGAGCACGAAAAGTTGTGTTATGAACTTAATGAATATAAAATGTCTTTTCCCAAATATGAACATGTCGAATTTAGAAATTTTACTTACCAGCAAACTACTCCGTTTGTAATCTATGCCGACTTCGAAAGCATGTTAACAAAATTTAATGATCCAAATGTTTCGACTGCAACTAAAAGATATCAAAAACATGAAGCATATAGTGCAGGTTATTATGTAAAGTGTAACTATGATGACAATTTATCGTTTTACAAAAGCTATCGAGGTTCTGACTGCATGGATTGGTTTTCAAATGAAATGTCGTTAGTAGCCGAAATTATCCAATCAAAAATAAAAACCATAGTGCCAATGGTACATCCGTCAAGTACCGTTGATGCATCTGATTGCCATATTTGCGGAAAACAATTTAAAGACGTCGAAATAATTGTACGCGATCACAACCACTTTACCGGTCAGTTTCGTGGATTCGCACATCAATCGTGCAATCTTAATTACCGCAAGTTGTTCGTAACACCAATCATTTTTCATAACCTGATCGCCTACGACAGCCATTTCATGATTTCTAGTTTATGTAAAAAAGGCACTATGAGTGTTCTTCCAATAAACCTAGAAAAATACATTTCATTCACTTTATTCGACTCAAAAACTAATTTAAAATTTAGATTTATTGATTCATTGAGATTTTTGGGGGCTTCCTTGGATGAACTAACATCCATCATGGACCCCAACGATTTCATCATATCCAAAAATGAATTTTCCCATTTGGATAATGAAAAATTTAAATTATTGATTAAAAAAGGAATATTTTGCTATGACTACATCGATAGCTGGGAAAAATTCAATGAAACTTCATTACCGCCTATTGAATGCTTTTACAATAAATTAAATTATAAACCACTTAGCTCCAACAAATATGCTCATGCCCAAAGTGTGTGGGATAAGTTTCAAATTCAAAACTTGGGCGAATATTCAGACATGTACATGAAAACAGACGTTTTACTTTTGGCAGATGTTTTCGAACAATTTCGGAAAAAGTGTCACGCAACTTATGGCTTGGACCCAGCGTGGTACTATACCATGCCTGGGTACACTTGGGACGCGATGTTAAAGTCGACCAGGTGTAAATTGGAACTATTGCGTGACGTAGACATGGTTTTGTTTATTGAAAAAGCTATTCGTGGCGGAATTTCAGTTTGCAGCAGCAGATTTGCTGAAGCAAACAACAAGTACATGCTGGAATATGACCCTAGTAAGCCTTCCAAATACTTGTTGTTCCTGGATGTGAACAATTTGTACGGTTGGGCAATGTGTGAACCTCTGCCCTACGGAGGGTTTAAATGGATCGAAGACGTCGATCAATTTGATGCTGATTTTATTCAGTCGATTCCGGACGATTCCCTCGAAGGGTATATTCTCAAAGTTGACTTGACATATCCGCAAAACCTGCACGATACGCACAAATATTTTCCATTTGGTGCTGAACACCGTGTTCCTCTAGGTTCAAGATTACCGAAATTAATGACTACACTTTACGATAAAAAAGAGTATACCGTTCATTATCGAAATTTAAAAAAGGTGCTCGCCAACGGATTACAGCTCACTAAAGTGTATAAAGTTTTGAAATTTAAACAGTCTACCTGGCTAAAGTCCTATATTGAGTTAAATACTCGACTAAGAACGACAGCTAAAAGCACTTTCGAAAAGAACCTGTATAAATTGATGAATAACGCGGTGTTCGGTAAGACGATGGAAAATATTAGAAAACATAGAGTAGTGAAATTGGTGACTAAATGGCAAGGTCGGCATGGGGCGAAAAATTTGATTGCAAGCTATCGGTTCCATAGCAGAAAAATTTTTAATGAAAACTTGTCGGCAATTGAACTCAATAAAACTAACATAATATTCAATAAACCTTCGTATGTAGGAATGGCAATATTAGATATTTCCAAAATATGCATGTATGATTTTCATTATGGGCATATGATTCCTAAATTGGGTGTTGAAAAATGCAAACTTATGTATATGGATACCGATAGCTTTATTTATGAGCTATCATGTGATGATGCTTATGAAGAAGTTATTAAGGCAGATATACAAAAATTTGACACTTCAGATTATCCAAGTGATAATCAATATAATATTCCACAGGTGAATAAAAAAGTTTTAGGTGTTATGAAAGATGAATCAAAAGGTAAAGTTATGACCCACTTTGTAGGACTAAGATCGAAAATGTACACTTATAAATTGGACGTAGATGGGGAGGAAAGGGCAAAGAGACGACAGTATTTAGAACAAAAGAAACTCGATAAAGACCGAATCAAGTTTAAAATAAAAACGCTAGGAGTGGTTAAAAAATTGAAGGGGGTAAAGTATAATGTAGTGAAAAATAGAATAGGTTTTGAGGATTATGTGAAATGTTTAACTAATTTTAAAGAACAAACAATAAGCCAGCGTTGTATTCGATCATATTTACATCAAGTATTTAGCATCGAACAAACAAAAACTGGTCTAAGTCCACATGACGATAAGCGGCAATTAATTCCGGGGACTTTTGATACTCTACCTTGGGGGCACTATAGTAACCGAGAATAATTTTTTTTAGGTATAACATGACCAGTACACTCCAAGATATTTGTATCAAGACTATCTGCGAAAACACTACATCAATTTTACAATTTATAATAGATATACATATACCTCAAAATTTATTGTTGAAAATTATCAAAAATTATGCAGAGTACCGGTGGACTGCATTGAGTCAGATCGCAAAAAATACGTACAAGGGCGATGAGTATTGTGACTGGGAACACGCTTGTGGAATGAGATATGTGAACCCCAAAATGCGAAATACACTACTCGTAAGCCCCAGTTGGTCATGCTTCGACTTGTCTGAGCAGTACTTTTGTGTCTGGCTTCACCAGTATTATATTAAAAATTTAAATTTAACTTTATGTCAACAATGCTATTATCAATTCACATCTATTTTAGAATCTTCAAATTTAAATATAAATCTTCACGTTTTACGTAATCATCAGCATTTTAGAGTTACAAATGATTATTTGCCTGTTTTGTATAAAACGTCTAGAAAATGGTGTCAAAATGAATTTTTAAAATTACTTTTCGAATTGAAAACTGGTGATCAATGCTACTCAGCTTTACATCCTGTACCTCTTACACCAAATTCAGATATACATGAAATGGGGGTGACCCGCTTTATTGACACTATTAATGAAAACGATGATTCCGAATGTGAGTTTTGATAATTTTGTTTTTTTCTATAATTAAAGTAATTTTTTTCAATGTAGTCATTTAAAAAATTAATTAAGTTTATATCTATATATATTAATTTGAATGTGTGGCTGTAAAAAAAAGATTCACTTGCGTCTTAATTTTATCTAATATTTTTTTATAAATAAAAATAATTGTAGTTTTTAAATCGCTTTTATGTGTATCGAAAATAAAAAAAATCAATTTATTTTTTGTTTTCATTTTTCCTGCAATGAAGGAGACACTAACATGAGAAAAATCCCTAGGAAAAAAAGATTGAAATGGTTCGATTTATGCATTTTTTTTGGCAAGTTCAAGGTCACACATCGAGACTCTCTCTCTTATCAGTGAAATAAAATATCAAACATTTGGTGTATTACATAAAGAATAGCTGAAATAGCCGAATTGGTTGGAGCATTTTTCCTAGCCTAGCTATTGAAGAGGAAATAGGTTCAATCTTCGAATATTTCAGCTATTTTTTTCCTAAAGAAAACACATATACCAATAATATATAACTATTTATTTAAATCATTGATAACTGTAAGTTTACAAAAGTATACAAATTCTCTAAGAGCATTGTTTAACATATCATTAGGTGTAATAGAACAAAATGCATATAAAATTTGTTGAGGATTTAAATTTTCAGAGGCGACATTTTTACAGAAATCCAAAACATTATAATAATATTGACAAAAATTTAAATTTTCCAATATAGCTATACGTTGTAAAATCAAATTATTTAATTCTAAAATTTGAGACACTTCTTCTTCATCCATATAATATTCAACTCCATGTTTTTTGACGAAAATCAACTTACACCCATCGTAATTTGATGGAGTAATGGTGCAGTACTCTCCACATGAAAACGAATCAGGTTGGAACTTGTCGGCGTCGTCTGTGGCATGAAAGAAAGCATTCATCTGTTGCGTCATCATTGAAATAAAGGTATACCATTCATAAGTGCTGAAAGATATTTTGCTGCACTTTAGCTGTTGAGATAGAATAACAGCAGGCGTAAATGATCTTGCCGGACTAATTCCACATTTTACTTCATAACCAGAAATTGTATATTGTGTTGAAAGCAGGTACACATTTTCAGACTTTGCAGCAAACTCATAGTTTTTCAAAATTCTATCCAGCTCTGCAGAATAGTTATTATCACTACTACTACTACTACTGTCGTAACCACTACTGACACCTTGATAACTCATGTTGCTAACTGAGTTTAAGATCTGAAACGACTCCAATTTATGTGGCATTTTACGTCATAAAACATCAACTCCATTAATCCAGCTGTTATGTTTTTTGTCTAAGCCTAACCATTTCACGAACAGTTTCTTGCCTTTACGTCTAAGAACTTTTTCCACCAAGTAAACGTCCGGATTCGATGTTTTCTGTAGTTCTTCGTCATAGAAGCAGCCGCTGATTGGTGTACCTTGCATGTCTTCAAGTAAATACGTAGCAGGATTGGTAATTTTAACTTTGATGATTTTGAATAGTTCTGTAGTCCAATTGGGTGTATATCCTTTTTCAAAGACATGTTTTGCCTTGGATATGCGCACAATGTCACCAACTTTAAATTTTCGCGGGCCTGCTATCTTTAAATGACTATAGGTGTTATTCAAAATAGATTTTTCGTTGGATTTGTTGACTTGAGAAGGCTTATATTTTGTTGTGGAATGTGTTGTATTGTTATAGTTTTGAGTAATTTCAGGCAGAATATCAATCCATTTGTAGGTGCCATTTAAACTGAAATATTTGTAGAGTTTCGATTTTAATGTTCTTATAACACGCTCAGCCATAGAAGCTTTCATCGTGCTAAGTACGCTATAATGATTTATATCATGTTTTTTCATTAAATTTTGAAATTTGCTGTTGTAAAATTCCTTCCCCTGATCGGATTGTAGATTTTTCGGTGTTCGTCGTGTATGAGCGAGAATGTCCGAGAATGCCCGAGTAATCTCCTCTCCGGTCTTCGTCTTTAGTGGGCGTGTCCACATAAACTTTGAAAAACAATCAATGACGACCAGTATCATTTTATGATTCCTATTTTGTGATGCAAAATTCCTCATCTCTGCAAGATCCATTTGCCAAAGATCGTCAAGGCCCTTGATAATGGTGCGTCTGCGAGGGAATTTTTTCCGAATAGGTTTGTGAAGCTCGTTTACGAGTTGAATCTTTTCCTTGGTGTGCATATTATGATGTATTACCGGCCAGCTTCAGTTCCAGACTATGAATGCGGTTATGGAAATTTATTTCCAATGTCTTAATATTGTTCACTATGTCTGAAATGTTACTTTTCAAATCCGAAACGGCTGTGATATTTTCTGCAGATTCTTTTTTCAATTCACGTATACTTGCATTCGCACTAAATTCTCTTCGAATGAAGACTTTTGCAGTGGCAATTGAGTCGTCAACGTATTTCTTCGTAGCCATATCCCTACCTGCTACTGGGGGATTTCGCGAAATGAATGTATTAATTTCGTTAGTTTTATTTTGTAAGTCGGTAATATTTGCCTGTAATATGGGAATTTCAATCTTATGAAGCTCGTTTCTGATTTCGTTCAATCCTACTTCTAAATTCTTTATATTGTGTGTTTGTGGTAAGTTAATAGTACGCAAGTCATCAACATATTTTTTTGTTGCAGCGTCACTATTTGCTGTCGGTTCTTTAACATTACAAATTTTCACATTTCCAATATCAATATTACCGTCCGGTGTATGAGGGAACGTAATTTTCGTTGGTAAACGCGCATAGGGCGTTTGATGTCTATGTCCGAATTTATCGACTGGCATAATTGAAATGAACAAGTTTCAACTTGTATTATTCTATTATATCAGCTTCCTTGAGTTCATTGATAATTGCTACTATTTCGTTGTCGTGTGACGTATTACCGGCCTCTTTCGAAGCAATTAGTAGCTTTAGACGTTCAACCAACTCGTTGGGATCATCCCAATAAATGTATTCCATAGGGTCTTCGTTGTATACCAAACGGGAATCGAGAACGTTTCCGCCACTTTTCGTAAAAGGTATTTTTGATGGACGTTCCATTAGTAGCTGTTGTGTTCGAGTAGAGGGACGACGGTTCGATGATTCTGATTTTGTTCTAAACAAAGGTTTGATAATATTGTGATATTTGTAAGTGCTTGAACCCTTAAGACGGTTGCGTGTATCTAGGTGAACCTTAGTATACTCTAGAAGGGTTTTATATGCCTCCAAATCCTGCTGGGTGTAACCTTCTGGATCGTGGTAGAATAAAAGCTGGTATAAGCCAGGTGTACCAGTCACGGATCCAGCTTCTTTATTTCGTTCTTGTAGTATGTTGATATTGCCGTTTCTTCCATCAAATCCAATTCTACGCGTACCTAAACTCCAACCGAGATCGTCATTGTAGAAAGGTCCGTAATTTTTATCGATTCTTCCATTATCTTGGAAATAGTCTTCGATATACGATTGACTAATTTCAGGATATTGATCTAAATACTCTTGGATGGATTCATGTGTCACCTCAGGACGCATTATTTCTGGAGATTCGGGCATTGGAATATTCCCCTCTTCATCGGTTTCAGCCACCGGTTCCGTTTCGAGGAAACGTGTAAACACACCATCATTATCATCGGGTTCTTCTTTCTTTATTTCCTCCTTTGGTTGTAAATTTGTAATCGATTTTTGTAATGTCTTCGAGGATTGTACAATTTCTTCTAGTGGTTTGGATATTGCCTTGAATAGTTTATTAATAGACTCATCTTGCTCTGATTTACCTAATTTCAATGCCAAGTATTTTTTTCGAATCGATCTGGCAAGTTCAGACACTTTTTTCTTGCGCAATGCAGTAGCAACCTTATCGTCAGACATATTGGTATGGACTGAAGGCGCAGCTTACAATTTAATATATTTATCGAATCCTTTGCGATACCTTCCATCATTGAGGGTGAAATCTTTCATAATTACCAATGTACCATAGCGATCACACCAACACTTTGAACACATATTTTTAAATACGTCAAATGTCATGTCAGGAGATACGTGTTCGTCAAATATATGTTTCAAGTTTACCTCATCCTGCTTGAATAACACAATAACATTACAATTGTCGCGAATAAGCTGTTTCGGTATTTTTGAATATGTTTGGCAAAGATATGCAGCATCGATATCTTTATGTCTGCACATGGAATAGTATTCCCGAATTTTCTGTTGACCATCACATGCAACGTCATCGAATAAAAAGACAGAATTAGGCTGAGCTTCATCTGGACTTATTATTTCCTCGTTGTCTTTGAATGGAAAATAGCCAACGCCCTTCACTTGTGCTATAACTTCCTGCAGCAATTGGTACTTTGGTTGGAATAACGATTTTGAATAAACATAAACGTTTTTGAATTTCGCGCCATTCGGATTAAATAGGAGCGCCAGCACGACATTCGTCTTTCCACACCCACTGGGGCCACATATAATGGCACGGAAAGAATTTGGTAATAATTTACCATGTTTACCAATAGTTGGTGTTGAGGTAAAATCCAGATTTTCAATGGGTATAGTCTGCTCTTGTTGAATTATTTTCATTGTGTGTGTCGCTTTTCGTAGTACTACTCTTTAAATATAGGTGTTACCACTTACGCGTATCAGTCTTAATGTTGTTGTTTGAAGGAGAAGGTCTCTTAAATTCTCTCATCAATAAACTACCTATTGAGCTTCACTTACCTAGCTATCAGTACTGTGGACGTAAGTACTACCCCCTCCACCCCCTCATGTAAAAAATTGATTGTTTTTTTTTTCAGCCGGTACAAAATTGGAAAAACGTCTTGATCGTGGAGATCCTGGCATCAACCCCTTGGACGCTGCTTGTAAGCAACACGATATTTCTTACTTGAAGAATAAGTCTCTCGAAGAACGACACAAAGCGGATCGAATACTTGAAGATAAAGCTTGGGCTCGTGTCAAATCACAAAAGACGCTTCACTGGGAGAGAAAACTGCTGCATTACTTGTAACAGGCGGAATGAAGGTGAAAAGAAAGCTGGGAATGGGTTGTCGTCGCAAACGTCGTTCCTTGCATCGAGATGTTATTCTAAAAGTGGGAAAGTCATTGAAGAGAGGAACATCTTTGAAAGACACCGCAACGTTTGCCTTACGAGCGGCCAAAGCACTTATTAAAGAATTTGGTGGGAAAAAAGAAGTCGAGGTTCCTCGAGTGATACCTGTAGCGAAATCCGGAGGTTTCCTACCACTTATCCCTTTGTTTGCAGGTCTTTCGGCACTCGGAGCTTTGTCAGGTGGTGCTGCTGGGATTGCTAAAACTGTCATTGACGCAAAGCATGCGCAAAAGAAATTGGAAGAAGATGTACGACATAATAAGGCTATGGAACGTGTAGGATCTGGCCTGTATCTGAAAAAGTATCCAAAAGGCGGCTTCGGATTGTATTTGAAAAAGCAAAAAAACCAATAAAGCTACCCAATCACGCATTAACCAATTTTGACATAACACAATACGCAAAATCGCTTAAAATACCGCATTTTCGAGGAGTTTTCATGCGAGACACTCTCCCCAAAGCCGGCCCCCGGAAACAAGAATGCGCAGTGGTTAATTTGGACACCTCTGAGAATAGCGGAAGTCATTGGGTAGCTTACCGAAAGATAAACAACAATGTAGAGTATTTCGATTCATTTGGTAACTTGAAGCCTCCGAAAGAAGTTGTTAAATATTTTGGAAAGAGTGCGAGAATTTTTTACAACAATACCCAATATCAAAACTATGATCAAATCAATTGCGGTCATTTGTGTTTGAAATTTCTACAACAATGACGGAACTATTACTACAACATATCTACCATGGAAAAACATTGAGTAGTTTCACTGCCGAAGAACTAAAGCACTTTCCCATTGAATATCTAACAGAGTGTGTAAGACCTTCGGAATTGCTGGAAATGTGGCATAAACTTCCCAATGAATATCGAGCAAATTTTCAACTACAAATACGATTGCCTTGTTTCATCCATTACAACCGACCTGATTGGACGACGCATTGTGACGGCCCTCCGAGTTCGCAAGCTACTTGTTTCCTTTGTAACCAAACATTAAAAAAATAAAAAATGTTATTTAAATTCAAACATTATTCGTATTTCATTAGTCATCATGTCGCAGTTGCTGAGAGTTAACAGCACCAATCACGTGTTTACCTTTCAACCTCCTACGCCTATTGAGCTCGATCAGAAGAAGGAATACGAAATAGCTCTACGATCTTTTCATTCTTATCACAGTATACCGAACATTGAAAATTGTAAGTTTTACTACTACGATACCAAGGGCAAGCTTCAAAGTTTTGATTTTCCCACAGGATGTTACGAAATTGCCGATCTTGAAGCGTTTATCCGAGATAAATTGGGTGCTGGCAATTCAACTAGACCAGAGGACATATTTTCACTAAAACCCAATCACAATACGTTGAAATGTGAAATTTCCAGTAAATACAAAATTTCCTTCAAGGAGACCAATAGTCTTGGAAGAATGTTGGGATTTTCACCGAAAATACTCGACTCTAACAAATTGCACTCTTCAGATCTCCCAGTCAAAATTATTAAAGTATCTAGCATACGCTTCGATTGTAACATTACCACTGGAGCCTTCGATGCAAACAGACCTGCTCATACTATTTACGAATTCGTCGTACAAGTAGATCCAGGATATTCCATTGACGAAATTCCTCATAATTTGCTCTACTTACCCGTTATACCACAACGTGAAATAACCAACATCACTGTCATAGCCTTAGACCAGGACGGTCAGCCTGTAAACTTTCGTGGAGAACTAAGTACGTTGGTGTTGGAGCTTAGAGCGCGATGGGGCTAATAATAAATCATAAAAGACAATCTGCAGCACTTCCAACTTCATTAGCTAAGCAGTCGCCAAAGCTGAAACAGCTCACGTTCGCAAACAAATTGGTCCTGCAATCGCTGGGTTTCAAATTGAAAAATGACAACCATGTATGGAAAACGTCTACGCCAAAACGACATGCCTCCAATGTTTGATATCTACCGTAAGCCGATGTTTGATGAATCAATTCGAAAGGCTGAATATAGAACCTATGCTCCATTTATAAAGTCATTCAATTGCAGTGACATTGTGGAGTTTAGCATTAATCAAGTTGATTCGTTTTTTGCAATGAGCGAAACTTTGTTGTGCATTAAAGGTTCGCTTGAAGTAAACGGAGCTGGTGACGTGAAATTAGCAAATAATGTTGGAGCCTTTCTATTCGATTCATGTACGTACAGTGAAAGTGCCAGGGAAATGGAAACAGTTCGGGATCCTGGAATAGTGAGTGCCGTACGTGCCATGACCTGTTATAACCAAGAAGATTCCAATCATATGGCTATAGCCGGTTGGAATTACCCAAAAGATCCTATTTTGAATGATAGCGACAAGTCCTTCAACCTTCAAATACCTCTCAAACATATTTTCAACATTTTCAACGATTATTCCATGATTACATGTGGGCGTCAAACAATACGACTAGTTCGGGCACGAAATGACAATGATTGCTTATATATTACTGAAAAGAATGTCTCTGGAACGCTCTCCACTACAGCTAAAATTAACATTACAAGCGTTGAGCTGAAAGTTAAACATATCTTTCCTAATGACGACATAAAATTAAATCTTATGAAATCCATTCAAAAAGATCAACCTATAGTTATTCCATTTAGGAAGTGGGAGTTACACGAATTACCCTCAATTACTAAAGGAGCAAGACGTGAAGTTTGGGCTGTCAAGACATCCACTTCAGTTGAAAGACCTCGTTTTGTTATTGTTTTCTTTCAAACCGACAAACGTAACTCGAGTACAGCTGACCCGACTTTATTTGACAATGCCGACGTACAAAGTATAAGACTGTCACTTAATGGTGAGTATTGGCCCAATGAAAGAATGCAATTGGATTTCGCTAAAACTGACTACAATGAGGCATATTTTAACTACACTGAATTCTATCCCAACTACGCAAACTCCATACAGAAGCGCCCCCTGCTAGATTATTCTTCTTTCAAGAAACGGGCATTGTTTGTTATCGATTGTTCGAAACAGGAAGAAAGCATGAAGGCGTCTACAGTCGATGTAAAACTTGACATTGAAGCAAACATAGGCTTTCCCGAAAATACCAAAGTCTATTGCATCATAATTCACGATTGCGTGATGGAATACTTCCCCCTCACCGAAATTGTTAAAAGCTTTAACTAGTTGCTGATCAGAGTTAGTGATCGAGCAGACGTCAACATGAGAGTAGCATTCGTAGACATTCAAGGTTTTGTCGTAGACGGCCTTTTCGTTGCCAAAGAGCTCACCATAGAAATTGGCTTCAAAAGTTCGCATTACATATTTTTACCACCGCAACCGTTTTCTACATTAAGTAACGAGGACAAAAAGACTACATCCTACTTGGAAAGAAATGTGCACGGCATTCTCTACTCTTCAGGAGATGTAGAATATTCTAAACTAAATGAAATATTGGGAAGCAAGTTATTGCATGCCGCAGACTACATTTACGTTCGAGGACAACAAAAAGCCGAGTTTCTGCAAAAGAAATGTCACATTTTCGGTATTTTTCCACGTATTATTGACGTTTGCAAATTTGATGGTACACCCTATGAAACTGGAAACTTTGCCCCCGATCCAAACCCCTGCCACGCCACTGGAGTATATTCATGTACCGAAAGAAATGTACAACGCCTCCGCCACTGGTTTCCAAATACTGTATTACCATTATAAATAAAGTTTTTTTAAAAAACATGGGTTTTATTGAAACACTCTGTATATTCATCAACTTTTATATTACATGAAGATTGGAATTTTCGTTTTACAATTTTCAAAATAATTTTCAAAATTAAAACAAATACAGCCACTAATATTACACATGACATGGCGTAAACGTTATTAATTTCATTTTCTATATCCTTTTCTGTTCTGTTGAACATGGTGTAGGTTGAATACATCTTAACGGATAAGTAGTTTGCGGCAGTCTACGGGCTAACTGATGGACCTCTTCAGGCATCCAGTTTATACGAAGACTTCTCCACGTCTGTCCTTCCTCATCAGATAAGCAAAGATTTCGAGTTGATTTATAACCCTCCTTTTGTCTTCGTAAAAAGCAATGTCTTTATTCAATTTTCCAATATTCTTAATGAACTCTTCAAACGATTACTGTACACTTCTGAAGACATTTTACAAAAGAAGTTTGGTGTGTAGTAGACTGCACTTTGGCTACCCCTCTCCACCTTTTCTTCTAGTCAGCACCGGGATGTCCCCACCGTGAGGAGACTCGTCGCTAGGAGTCGTTTGGCACCTCTCTCCCGTCCCACGTGACGTTTGACGTGTATCATTTGACGTGTCACGTGACGTTTCGACGTGTGTCATTTGACCTGACGTTCCATTCAAATCGGATGAAGCTAGGTGCTAGTGCCTTTATGGTAGCATTATTGCACATGCTTATACTCTCCATAAATTACATCACTTTCCATACATAATGCCGTTTGTTCCATTCAAATCGGACCAATAGTAACGAAGTTAGGTGTTAGTGCCTTTTTTGCGCTACTTTCAACCATCCCCGGTATATCTATACTCTCGATTACGTAGATTACCTCCGCACCGCCCCCCCGCGTTCACATTGCAGCAGCAATACCATTCTTCGCTAATAATATGCATGAGAGCTTATGGCAGCATGTGTTGAATGCCTTGCTATAGACGCGAAGGTTGTGGGATCGAATCTCACTGAAGTTTTTTTCAGATTTTTAAATATACAACAGGACTAAAAATGGCTGCCTTAAATTAAAACGCGCGCGCCGCTCTCTCTCTCTCTTACACATTGTCTCGCTGCTCTCTCTCTAACACACGGTTTTCCCATACTTGTTGTAGAACATACATAGACCATCTACTTGTTCGCTTGATGATATCAGAGATATATTTACGATAATCTAATTGTATAAAACAATTTTAATTGTTTATTTTAATACTCATACTTCACTTGGCTAATCTTTATAGTGGTTTTGAATTTGATTTTCACTAATTATTTACTTTTCAGCATTTTTAAATCTGTTCATCTCCTAAACTCATCTTTTGCAGTTTAAAGTAGGGAAATATGGAATCACCGCGGTAATTATTTTTTTTATATTGTGGATGAGAACATCAAAGTTATAATATAAATCTTGTGTGTTTATTTTGCAGTCTACAGAAAGTGATTTGTGAATTTTGTGAAGTTGAATTTTCAAGTACATCTACAAGAAACAGGCATTTAAGAAAATTTCACCCCGAATCTATCGAGCAGGAACAGAAAAAACATATTATATGTCCAATGTGTACCACTACAGAGAAGTTTTCCTATTATAATAATTTAAACAAACATTTGCTTGATATTCATCAATTAACTATTCAGGAATCTGTTTTAAATTTTAGGAATTATGAAGAATTCACATTTTGGAGAGCACAGGAAAGTAGGGAAGTTGATTACGCTTGTCAAAGCAGAAACAAATTTAAGAATGGTGAAGAACGCATATGCTACAATTGTAATAGAAGTGATATAAAAGGTGGTACCAATTTTTCCTTGTTAAATATGTGTTTATAAATTTATTTTTAGGATTTATTCAGTAGCTCATGTAAAGTTCGACATATGAAATCTGGGGGGAGTATTCGCATACGAGGAACATGTGCCTCCAGAATTATAGCGAAAGTCTCAACAAATGGTGAATAGTAGTATTCATTTAATGATAATAATAATAATATTCGTCATTTATTGGTACAACCAAATGGCCATCAACTGAAGTCCTTCAGCAATAATTATTTTAATATTATTAATTTTGTAAATAGTTTTTATTAGGATTAGTTCAAGTAACATTTATTGAAACTTATGTGGGACATGTGTAACGAGTTATTTTTGTTGTTATAGATACAGGGTTAATTTTCAACACTTTAAATATATTATAACTCGTTACTTAAATTCAAACTCTCTTTTCTTTTATTAAATTGATTTTTATTTATTGTTAGGTATATTGTTGTTTTGTATATTTTTTTTAGTATAAGACCGGAGGTACGTAAATGAATTCTATCATGAAATTTAGTAGTTTCTAAAGTTAAAATTTTTTTTTTCAATCGATAAGGACATTTGGTATATATACCATTTATTTAATTTCAAAATACGTCTGGTATATGACAAATTTTTTGTGGTATCTAAATTTTACTAGCGACAATGAGGATATAAATAGCAGGAGAATTGATTTGGAGACAGAGACCGACCGCTGATTCACCTTTTACCTTTTACCTTTACCTTTACCGTTGACCGTTGCTAATTTTTGTACGTAAAGTGTGTGTCCCAAGTTTGTGTTATTCCGATCCGGTTACCGGCATATATTTTCAATTAAAGACAGTAATTCTTTTTTTAAAGTTGTGACAAAAGTGAACTACGATACCGAAACCGACGTAAGAAGGTAAACATATTTTTATCACCGTTTATTTGAAAATTTTCGTACCTCCGTAAAATAGAAAAGTTTGATATTTTCATGGAAATTTCCGTACCGGTTATTTTTTTCCTTGTTGTTAGAAAAGTTGTTTTGTTTGAGATTAGGATAAATAAATGTAACGTTGTATTAGAAAATGTGTTTTTGATTTCAATTGCGAAGTTAATTGGTTTTAATTATTCGCCGGGTTTATATTAAGTTCACATTTTATTTTTTTCACAAGTCGTTAATATACAATTAAGATTTATATGAATTGGTGCATCTTAATTATATTCAGGATCTTTTGTTTCTACACTGTGTGTCAAAATTAGTGGTACCTTTTATAGTTTTTTTGAGATTGCTGGTTTTATTTTAGATTCAAGGGATAATCAGATTTGGAAGTGGCCTGGCCATAATTTATTTGATTACCTGGCAGATTTAAATCGTTGATTTTCC
>CAJUYG010002362.1:33557-45370 GCA_910591675.1 Galerucella calmariensis | reverse complement strand
TATATTTGAAATTGTAAGATCTAGAAAGTTTATGGACTTATTTTGTTAAATTTCTACTGTAAATTTGATATTTTTATGTATTGAGTTAATGTGAGTAATGAAGTTATCTAATTGTCTCGTAGTACCAGTGAAGCAAGCTAAAATGTCATCTACATATCGGTGCCAGTAAACAAATTTTTTAATAAGGGGGTGTTTATGAATTATCCTTTCTATATTATCCATGAAAATTTCTGATAATAGGGGACTGAGAGGGTTGCCCATAATCAAACCCTCTTTACTGCTATAAACCTTTCCGTTGAAATCTCTTATAGTGCCTGATTCCCAGTTTAGTGGTTTTTTAAGAGATTTCCATTCAATATTTTACGAGCTTGCAGTATTTTTCATATAGTTTTTTGGGTGTTTTCTGTGATTTATAAAATGGAAACTATTCAAGTTATGATTTTGTAATTTGACAAGTCTTTTGAGAATATTCTTCTAAATTTTCAGTAGCAATTTTAGAAAATACTTCTGACAATGCTGCTTTTTTTATCATGTCACAATTACTTTAGAAAAAATTTGAATTGAAAAAAAAAGTTTTTCTATGTACATTGACCTTTTAACCTCAAAACAAAGTATTGTGTAGAATCGAATTACACTACGAGATCTACTGGAAGAATTTAATGTATCATGCGGTAACTCAGTGAATGAATGTATTATGAAGATGATACATCGCTTACTACTATTAAAGGAGGTAAATTTCTGTCGAGACATTAGAACATCAATGGAAGAAATAGTAAGGGCACATAACCATGAATTATTTATTAGATACTTCCTAACTGGGATTTAAAATTATTATATTTCAGAACATCAGTGGCTTACTCATACATTAAATTTAGTACATGGTTTGCAGCTCAATCTTACTAACTATAAACTGTCAGCTGTCAAATTGTCGGCGGCACATTCAAATCTATCTTAAATTTTAAACAATTATTTATTAATGTGGTAAAATGGGTCAAGAGAACTGATCTTATTCAACACTATAAAACCGTCTTGGCTATATACTGCCCAATAAAAATGAACGATATTTTCTTTTGTGGTTTATCTTGGAGGGTAATGAAGTGTAATGCCTCATAAAACTAATGAAATCCGGTGTGTGTAGAAAGTAAAACTTATTAATAGTTTCAAGTTTTATGTATCGCTACATAAAACCAAGTTTAAATGGGGGTTTAATTGTATTTCAGATTGAATTCAGTGGCGTTTTGCTGTAATTTTATGTTTTAAATCAGGAATTTAATAATTAGACTCGGAATAATTAAATTTTATTATATACAGAATCGTGCTTTTGGTTACACTACAAAAAATATTTGCTACCATTCATGACAGTGCGAAATATGCAATGGGTACCACAGTGAAGTTAGCAGAAAGCGAATAGATCTTGCTCGAGTATTCAAGAAGTCTGTGCACGTATCTGAGAAAATGAGTTGGTTAATAAAAGTAGTATAGAAAGACAATAGTTAAAATGATTTGGTCATTTGGTAAAAGTGTACAACAAAAAGCAAGTCAAGAAACAGTCGAGAGGCTGGCAAAAGAAAACATGGAATGACAGTATTGTAGAAGATTTAGCGAGAAGAAATTAAAATACTTTTTCCTCCTACCCCTATAGAAAGTACACACTTTCCTCCCTCAAATCAGGGAGGAAAATGTTTTTCCTCCCCCTCATTTCAAGTAAGTTGTAAACGATGAAACTTGAATTCATTATATTCATATTGTTTCCATAATTTCTAGAACATCCTGTATATCCTGTTTTTTGGTAAAAATCAAACATTAATGTTGTATGTATGTATGTGTTATTTTTGGGGTGACATTCACTGAGACCTAAAAGATCTATTGTGCCCCCTTACTTCTTTTTTCCTCCTTCTTTTTACCTTTAGTCCTATTTCCCGGAGGAATTTTAGGATGTCTGCAGGCTTCAACTTAGGCAAATGTTCCTCTTCTATCCAGTAATCTCCCAGGTGCTATAGGATTGCTGTGCAGTTGGAAAGTATGTGGATGGAGGTTTCTTCTTCCATTCCACAAAATCTGCATTCTTCTTCCTCCACTATTTTGAGCTTTTTCAGGTGCCCATTCAGGCGACAATGTCCCGTTAGGATCCCTGTTAAAACTCTTAGCGCAGCTTTACTTTGACTTATGCATTCTTTTGATCTCAACAGGTTGTAGTCACCCAGAAGAGTCTTTGATTGTATAAGCCCTACTAGAACTTTCCAATGGTCAGATCTTCTCTTTTTCTCGGCTTTACTTATTTCTTCCAATATTACATTGGGGCTGATTCCGCAAAAGGGTTCGGGCCCCCAAAATATTAATGTTACTTCAACGTAGTTCTTCAATACAAATTTCAACTCCAGGAATCTTAGATATACGTTTTTTGAGTTCAGAATAAGAAAAGCATAGTATGCTGTGGCTCACTGACAGTAAACACGGCGATTGACTTTTGAGGTGCAAAGTCGCTACATTCATTAAACTTAGTTGAATTTTTGAAAAATTGAGAGCGATTCAAGTGATTTTGAATTTCCAAATACACCACCTAACATTAAGGAACAAGCTAACATAGCGTCATTAACCTTACTACCACAAAAATCTAAAGACAGGTATGAAAAACAATATGCACAATATAAGCAATGGGCTGAAGACAACAAGATACATAAATATTCAGAGAATGTTTTACTGACAAATTTTTCACTAAAAGGAAAATCATTAAAAGCTTCAACACTTTGGTCTAAATATTCAATGCTACGCACAATGATACAAATGAAGGACAATGTCGATATTAAATATCCAAAGTTGATTGCATTTCTAAAACGTCAAAATGCCGGATACAAACCAAATAAAGCTGAAACTTTTACAAGAGAAGAAATAAATACATTCTTAATGGAAGCCCCCGATGATGTTTTTTTATTAATGAAGGTAAGAAATAAAATCCCAAATAATTTAATTTTTGATATAAAATATTCATAGGTAGTCCTTGTTATTGGAATTTCTGTAGCATGTCGATGTGATGAGCTTATTAAAATGACTATGGATGATATTGAAGAGAAAGACAATCTTTTAGTCATAAATATCCAAACTTCAAAAACGTATAAACAACGAACTTTCGTTATCAATACTACAACAGGTAACGGCCCAAATTTTGTTCAAATCGTTAAAAAGTATATCTGTCTACGTTCTAAAACTGAGCATAAACGATTGTTAGTATGCATTAAAACAGGCAAATGTATAAATCAAGTGGTTGGCAAAAATAGTATATCCAAAATACCACAAAAAATTTCATAATATCTCAATCTTCCAAATGCCAAACGTTACACAGGGCACAGTTTCAGAAGAACTTCAGCAGCTCTGTTAGTAAAAGCTGGTGGGGATATTTTAGCTCTAAAACAGCATGGTGGTTGGAAATCAACCAATATCGCAGAAGGTTATGTAGAACAATCTTACACAAAAAAAGAAAAATTTCTGATTAAATTATGGGAAATAATGTAGAACCTGAACTTGATCAAAACCAGCCAAGCACTTCTAGAAGTTATCACTATTACAATGTGCTAAGCGAAAATATTTCACATACTAAAGCTCCTGATCAAACCCTATCTTCTTCCAATGGTGTTCATATAAGACTTATATGAACACCATTATAAGTGCTTCTCAAAACTGCACATTCAATATTAACATAAATAATTCTAAAATATAGTTAAACAATACTATGTACTTAATTGTATAACATATATTGATAAATTTGTTTAATAAATAATTCTTGTGTTCTTAATTATATTTGTTACCTATTTGTGTCGTAAATAAATTTTCAAAAAAGGTGGGTAGGAGGAAAAATCATATGTATCACATGGGAGTAAAGTGCCTTTTTCTTCCTTGGATGTTTACTGCAGTTTACTACAGTAAACTACATCTTGCGGGAGGAAAAGTGGCACTTTCCTCCCTAGTAATACAAATAGCTATTTACAGTAACTAAACCTAATCTGCCCCCTACTCCAGTTATCTCCTAGCCTTGACTGAAGACAATGTTTCCAAATTACTTTAAGCTCATTTAAGCTTCCAGATTTCTTGAATTTCAACTTTAAAAACCAGTACGTACAAGGACGAGTCGCCTCTGGTATTTTCAACAACGAATGTGGGTTACATTGTTAGATTTTCTCACTCTTCTCGGTGCGAGATTAAATATAATTTAGCTTCACGTTTTTCTAGCTTGCACGTCTCCCTAACATACCTTTCATTTTATAATTTTAAACTTTTTATTCTGCTTTAAAGTGGAGTTTGAAATTTTCTTTCAAACCTTTAAAATTCAATAGGTAAAAGTTTCTATATAAATGCAAAATATTTATCACAAGTTTGTAAAAGATATCTGAGATAGAGGGAAGCATTTATTTCTTTGTGTGTGAACTTGGTTCTTTACGAGACAGTCGTAAAAGTTCATCGAGCTAAACTGTTAAGTAGAATCGTGAGTTATTATGACTTTTTCAACTATTAAGAAGCCTTTTAATAATTCACTTTATATTGTATCTCGAAATGTAGTTTATCTAAATCATAAAGTTTTTTTCAGCTCACTTTAATAGTAAATTATACACCAAGGTGGTGAATACTATATGCAATATTGTTTAAATTTTTGAAATTTCATGTTATTATTTTAAAACCTCCTCTATATTTATAAAATTGGGACTCAATTAGACAAAAATTATTTAGATAATGCCAAATGCCAAAAGAATTGGAGCACAACTAATGATACGCCTCTGTACAGAGCATTTATATGTCTTGCAAGAGCTGTAGTGGGGGTAACCTTGAAAATTAGTTTCTGCGCATGGGGGCGGAGTCGCTATCACGTTTGGCACCTGCAGTACCTTTATTGGGACTATACAAATGGTATATTCTAGATATGAAAGGATTCTACAGGATGAGTCCACAGTTAAATTGGAAAAAATAGTTTTTATAAAGAATTTTTTATTTTGAGTTAGTTAAACTATTTATAGTATTTTTAAAATGTTTACATATTTTACAAACTTTTCCAATTCATTAGACTGTACCAAATTTAAGAAAAATTTACATGGTAGTTTTAAAATAATGACATAAAAAGTCAGTTTATCTGCGAAACATCCTGTATATTGTAAGCATCGTTAAAAATCTTACGCTAGAGTCTTTGATCAGTAAAATTACGACCGCTATAAATTTTGTCATTGAATAGAAATGTTTGTAGTGTCCTAATGGGTAAGAAGTGATAATAATCACCTAGACAAACACCTCCCGCAGTTTCTGCGAACACTCGACGAGATAAATGTCCACAATAAAAACCCCATTGATATAATTTTAAAAAAGTTTTCATATTTTTTAACGCTCGAATAGTTTCGTACGTACGTTTATACAAAAGCCATTATGATATTAGTGTGTCTGTGCCCAGGTAAAAGCATTCGGTGATTAAGTCAATTGAAAAGTTTTTAAAGATATTCTTGACGGTGGGCGTTATTTCAATAAGCCTCTCATTATGAGACTAAATACGTCGTTAAGGATCATCAGATATATATTTTTATGTGTCTAAGTGTCCTGGGACGTAAAAACATAAATAATTGTGTAAACGAGAAGCGGAACAGAAAGATTAGTTGACACGAATTACTATACAGGATGTCCCACTACGAGTTGAAACTATCTGCATATGGCAAAATACTTATAGAAAAATCATGAAAATGTCTACGTTTGGGTTTTTGGATACGATCTTTTTAAGTCGACTGCAACTTTGTTATTTTGAATGGACCACCCTGTATATTAATACATTTTTGAAATCTACGTAGAATTTTAGTATAGTTTTGTCTGAAAACTTTTTTCGAAAAATGCATACTTTTTGAGTTATTGGTTTTTTTGAAAAAAATTTGACTGTTGCAGACCCTTATAAATTATTTTTTTACGAGGATACCCTTAAAGATATGAAAATGGTTTCTGTTCGTTCGCTTCAAGCAAGGTTAGACCTATTTGAATCTATTGTGAAAACATTTTCATTTTGTACAGGGTGTGTATAAAAAGTGTTCAAAGTTTAACTTCATTAATATCAAATTTCTTTATTTTTTTAATTAGAACCACCCGGTTTTTTCCATTTTAATGCATTCAGGGGTAAAAAATAAGGCAAATTCATGAATACTTTCCTATATCTAAACCTTACCGTTATCCAGATATTGAATGTTTTTTTGTAAACTTTGAGAGATGCAGGTGTGGTCTAAATTTTATTTTGACCCGTTGATACAAGCTCTAAGAAATAAAAAAGATTATGTAAATTTGCTTTTAATACATGGTAAATATGGCAAAGTTGTTACAAGAACATATGTGCTTTATTTGCATCTCTAAAAATTGACAGAAAACATTCAATATCTGGATAACGGTAAGGTTTAGGTATAGGAAAGTTTTTTTTTTTTAATTTCAGCTCTTTAACGTCGCTCCAACCAATAAGGTTATTAGCGACGATGATTTGTTACATATATTGCAGGTTGGTTTGTCTTCCTTTGCTATCAAAAACTTATGGGTTAAATTGGTGTGCCCTAATCGGAGTCGACTGATTTTCACTTGGTCCTCTCTGAGTCCAGTTTTTTGTCGCCACGGTTTCACGTTGCGTTTTATCTCGCGGAGCTTAGAGTTTTTGTTTTATGTAGCCTTTAAAATCGCTAGGCACAACATTTGGCACATTCACCGATCTTTCACTTGTGGAAGCTTGCCGCGCTAGAAGATCTGCCTCTTCATTGCCACGAATACCTACATGGGATGGGACCCACATAAACTCAATTTTTAGATTTAGTTTTTTTATATTATCTAGTTCTGTTTTGATAAGATTGACTATTGGATGTTTAGTGTAAAGTTGTTGAATCGACTGGATTGAGCTTAGTGAATCTGTTATTATTAATGTGTTTGGCTTGCTGATATTTTTAACATGGACTATTGCTTGGAGTATTGAGAATAATTCAGCGGTGTGTATTGTGCTCATTGTTGGCAGTTTGAATTGGCTAGAGATGCTTGGGGTTTTAAATGTAGCTCCCACTCCGTCATCTGATTTGGAGGCATCAGTGTAAATTACATGGCAGTTTTTATATCTGGAAGGACTTTTTAATTAATGTGTGTGGAAAGTATACATGAATTTGCCTTAATTCTTACCCTTGAATGTATTAAAATAGAAAAAACCGGGTGGTTCTATTTAAAAAATAAAGAAATTTGATATTTATGAAGTTAAACTTTGAACACTTTCTATACACACCCTGTATAAAATGAAAAAATTTTCAACAGATTTAAATAGGTCTCACCTTGCTGAAAGCAACCGAACAGAAACCATTTTCATATCTTTAAGGGGATCCTCTTGAAAAAATAGTTTCTAAGGGTATGCAACCGTCAAATTTTTTACAAAAAAATTAATAACTCAAAAAATATGCATTTTTCGAAAAATGTTTTCAGAAGTATACTAAAATTTTATGTAGATTTTAAAAATGTATCAATATACAGGGTGTTCCATTTAAAATAACAAAGTTACAGTAGACTTCCGGTTCTACCATCTGCCATCTTTGGAAATATTTTAATTAAAAAGAAAGTAGAACATAGAAATTTTCATGATTTTACTAAGTATAAGTATTTTGCCATATACAGATAGTTTTAACTCGTCGTGGGACACCCTGTATACAGAGTGTATTTTCCCGAATAAGTTTGACGAAGTGTTATATTTTTCATTGAATTTACAATATCATTAATATATATTAATTTTAAACCATTCAATTTTAATTAAACGTATATATATATATATATATATAATTTCCCGAATGACTGGAGGCTGATCCTTTTAATCCTGCATAACAATTGGCTTCGGTTAGGGTAGACTAAAAATTTCAATAACCCTTCCTCATTAATATAAATCGGGAATTTTCGATTAGAACAAGTTATAACTGGCTTTCGTCCCCCGCAGCACAGGTAGTTTGATATACATTGTGTCCACAGATGGGGTGCCCAAGAGGAGAAACATTTGTATTTGTAGTTGTTCCTCTTCCGGCCCTTATATCTTATATATACTGCTTCGCCCACCTAACCGAAAAATCATATCAAATGAACTCCAAAAATATGGTGGAAAGATCTGTCTAGCAGCTCAAGGAAGCTAGGAACTTTAATTTCAAATAACATTTTCACTAAAACTACAAATAGTAGTATATTGTTACGAACTCACTAATTCCGAAGCCGGTCCTGTCGCAAACGATGAATGCGACCTTTCTAGAAAGGTTCTTTCGCAGGTAATATCCAGACTGTTCTGGAAATGTACCAGGCCATACAATGGTTTATCGCGAAAGTTCTAGAGATTCGAGAGACTAGGTATATATACGTGGATTTTCGAGTGAGTCAGTAGTTGTTCAGTATACAGTGAATCGGTAAACAGTTTCAGTATACAGTGAGTGAACAGATAGTGAATATAAATAGTGTTGAAGATAAATTAGGACAATTATTATACCGTGTGTAGATAAATTAATAGACATTAAGTAGTGTGTATATAAATTTAGATTATTATAGTGTGTAAGTGTTTCTTTAATAAATCGATAGTAATTAGCCATAGTGAGTGTATAATTTTATCCCACGTTGAAAAACCGTTTAAATAAATAAGAAAAACATTACAATATTATATACCAAGGTAGTGAAGACTATTATTATTAACCGAGCACTAAGGTCCGAGGTTTATAAATGTCTTCACCACCATGGTGTATATACAATTTTTTCAACCGCTAGCCAAATTTAAAACTAAAATTGAAAATAATTCACAACCGCACCACGGGAAGCGTTTACTCCGTCGTCTGACTGACAAGTACACTGTCAGTTTTCCATATTATATGAACGTACTCGTTATGACATCAGTCATTTTTGGTTGAGCGCGAATTTTCAACTCATGTCATTTTTATTCAAATAATTTTATCTTGATAGATTATTTCAAGCAGCAAATATGTTAAAGACAATCTCCTGGGTATACAAAATTATGTTGCACAATATTTTGTTGAACTACTATCCCTGAAATCTCAAAATATTTGAATCTGTCCATTATTGACCTAGGTAAATAATAGAAAAAATTATTGACCACTAATAGAGAAATTCAACTTCTCATTTGGCTAGAAGAAGCAATAATTGTCAACTTCACAGCTAGTAGTGGAACACCCCATCCGAGGACACACTGTATATAAATATATATATATCGATCCCCCAATGTTGAAAACGGGGTCTTCATTTATAATGTATTAGATGTTTCCCATTTGTTGCATTGTTCGATTCAAAGCCGTTCGTTTTATTGTTTCTACCCGCCTACCGAAGTCATCAAAATTATATCGGATGTATTCTATATAATGTGAAAGGTAACAATGTATGTGTGCGGCTTTTATCATTTCTCAAAATCGAATTTCCACCCAGTTATGACAATATTTACATGCTTTCACGCTGCGGTCACAGGATCGGATCCGTTTTAATAAAACCTTTACGTCGGATAAATTTGTTTTCAATCGTAAAATATTGATTGTCTTTGTTTCGTTGCTTATAAATAAAACTTGGGAAGCGTACAATTCCTTTTATGTAAAATGCACTAAAAAAGTTATGCTTCTAGCCCGTTATTTATAAAAACGGGCATTAATTTGTAATATTCCATCATCTTATTGTTGGAAGGAACTAGGATGTCAATGGAATAAAAGGGAAAAATACATCGCACAGTTATACCAATTACATAGCTTTTGTAGCGTCCTCTAGAAAATACATAGAAATGGATAACATATTATGATTTCCCAGGCACTAAAACCCCTATCTTCAAATTTTTACGTTTGTATATAAAAAATCTTCCAATTTACTGAGAATAAACATTTTTGACATTTCAACTTTGCCACCCTGTATCTTTCTTATCATCGATATTTTATTGAAGGAAGTTGCGTCAGATTGTTATATTTTTAAGCCAAGAATCTTCCATTTTACTTTGGTCCATTACTTACGGACCACTCTGTATATTATTGCCAGAATAGGGTGTATATTTTTAGTCTACACATTTTGGTTAAAGTATAATTTTAAAAATCTGGATAACTATGGATACGGTACTGAATTTTTTTGAGTTTTAACATGTTGGATAAGTCTGGTGCTTTCATTGTTTTTATTTTTATACCCTTATCAAACAAAAAAATACAATGTTTGATTTTTTTATTTGATAAAACCAGTCTACTACAGAAAAATAGGCTTCGACTGTATAATGGATGTTATTAGATTTTATGTTGGGGTAATAAATAAATTTCCTTCAATAATATAGTTATTTTTCTACTACTAGCTGTATAGTTTACAATTTCTCTATTAGTTGTTAATAATTTTTTCTATTATTAACCTAGATCAATAATGGAGAAATTGAAATATTTTGTACAACCTCATCGATGAATTCGTTCAATTTTTCTGCTTCAAAAATCGAAAAATTATCAAATTCAAACAACGTGTAGACTTCGTTTCAACTCTGCCGTTTCCTTTTAAACTTTTCCAAATGATTCTCTAATGAAATTTTTCCCACTTCAGTAACGTTGTTTTGGTTTTAATAAGATAAAAAGAATGAGCAACCCGATCGCGATTTCAAACACTTGTTCATCTCCAGAGAGAGAAATATGAGAAAAGAATGCAGAGGCGAAAAGAAAATTACAAGCAATATATAAGTTGCTATGACTTCTGCTCACTGCTAACTTGATTTAATCGACGACACGCGTGCTCTGTCTGAATGCTGGCGTTAAATTTCATTTGAAATCGACTGTTATCTGATAATTCCTTAACAAGATAGTTAAAAGGGGTAAATATGAGCTGCTCGCGAATAATACAGTAACTACCAGTTTTACTTTTAATATTTATCATTCTGTCACTTGTCAATGACATCTAACAGGATGTCGATGTTACAATAGAGGAGTTCAGAAGTAAAGTTTATATTTTTTTGTAAAAATAGACATGCAAGGTGTTATGAGACCTTATAAAGCGTCAATTCCCACCAATAGCAAAATTTACTATTGTGTATGTTCATTTTCGATTAGATTTTTGTAGCATTTCTATTTAGTTGTATCTCTATTCTTGTCAGAAAAACCCACTTTTGTTGGCCATACTGACCTTAGAATGAACTCCTCTATTGCCATTGTAGTGCATCAATTTCACTGGTAATCTGTCATACAATTTTGAATTTTCAATTATCGCTTCATAAAATTCAGTCTTAGCACTAAACAACCTGTCTATTAACTAAATAAGCGCATATGATATTTCCCAATAAACTTGCAAATTGACCGTAGACAAAAACTATAAAACATTCGCAAATAACATATTATATTGTCGAGGTATTTTCACGTTTCGACTTGATAAATCCTTGCTTATAACCGTTTCTCTTCGACACTGTGTAATTATTTGTATAAAAGACTAATATTATCTTGCTATATGAACTATTATAAATTCAGTTCGACTCGAGGACTTAAACTGTTCATTTTGACCTTCTTTATTACATAAAACAACTTAAAATGTCACTTCATTTCTCATGTAGATATAATTTAGTTTGTAAATTACATCTTCAGAGTTCAACTATGTTATGTCACCCACAATCTCCAGATTTATTCCTTCGGAATCTACGCTTTGTTGCTGGTCCAATAGAGGAGTTCAGTCTAAGGTCAGTATGGCCAACAAAAAGTGGTTTTTTCTGACAAGAATGACAGTTGAGGTCTACCATTCAAAACATTAGATTTTTGCATGTTTTTTATCATTGCGAACATCTATATTGCTTTATTAAAATAATGAATACACCC
>CAJUYG010002362.1:0-33457 GCA_910591675.1 Galerucella calmariensis | reverse complement strand
ATAAAGCAATATAGATGTTCGCAATGATAAAAAACATGCAAAAATCTTATGTTTTGAATTGTAGACCTTAACTGTCATTCTTGTCAGAAAAAAACACTTTTTGTTGGCCATACTGACCTTAGACTGAACTATTTGCTGTAGATCGGTCTGTAGTATGACTGTGCGAACTCCGGACAGTCTTAAAACTCAAATAAAGCTATCATAGACTGATAAATTGATGCAAAAAAAAAGTTTCACATGTTGATGGATAGTAACAATTATAATAAATGCAACCAATCAACTTCAAATGGTTATTATTACCGATAAAATTTCAATTTACAAACTTGTTTTGAATATTTATACCTACCGCAGGCGATGTAAGTACATCTATTTTTAACAAAAATATCGTATAAAAAACGGCGTATGTAGAACAAGCCAGGAAATTGACTGCTAATAGATTTTAAATTGCGATTTTTATTTTATTTTATTGAATGTTCGTTTTTAGAGATCGTGGGTGGGCTTGGATGTGAATAATGAAAAATTGTTTCATCCAAAAAACAAAAAAAATTATTTTGTAGCCACCAAATGTAGATATATTAATATTTTCCTCTCTATTGAAACTTTATATGATTCCTATTTCATGCATTCTATTCAAAAACTCCATATCTATATTTCCACTTCCTCATCTTTGACTGAGTATATCGCACTTTAGTCTTTTCGGCTTTCAGCACTGCAATATCCCACTTCTGCAATACCGCTTCTGAAAAATTCCTTTCTGAAGGCAGGAAACGGTGAAAAGCTGCCCTTTCGGAGCACTGAGCCGATTATTTTGTTTGATTTGGCTTGGCGTGTTATATAACGACAAATCGATGCATTTATACAACTCTTGTCTTTGCAAAGAAACATGACAAATATTGCAACAGAACATATGTTATTTTTATTATAAAAGATTCAGTTTCAGGTCAACATTAAAAAATACTAATCTTCTATATTCCCCTATATTATTTTTCGACAATTTTCGAAAATTTAAGAGTTGAAACTTTTTTTCCAATCTACTTTCTTGGGGTATAAGATTTTTTTGGGAGCCAAACTGAAAGAGATCAGCATAAAAATCTCCAATTTTGCTCTGCTTGCAAGCTGCGTCGTCCTCTATGGATTTTTTAGAGAATTTATGAAAATTATTGTGTCCAAAGACAGTAGGGTTATTAGTTTTACGTTTAGTTCTGTAAAACTATGTATAGTCAAATGCAGTCTTTGTTTTTGTTTTTGTTTTCTTTCATTGCATTTAATCATAACTTCCAAATAATATCCGTAAGATGAATAAGACAGACCTATGCAATTTTGACGGGAGAAAAAAGGATATGTATTTAGTTTTCAGCGATTCTAAAAAGTCTTCCACCAGCGAAGTTTTTATCTAAATGTCAGTTCTGTGACTTTGACCATTCAAAGTGACAATATGAATAATAAAAAGCAATTTTCCGGTATTTTGCATCCTCAAGCAAAAAAAATGGTACTTAATCTGATAGATTATTTCGAGAATAAATGAAAAAGTGGAAATTCGTCAACCAGTGTGCAGGAAACATCGACCATCATTATTTTCTCCGGATACATTTGTAATCTCACATTTTGGTAACCTCTGTGTCTTCTGTTTCGATACATATGGTTAGTGACCTTTGAATCCGCACGATAGTTCTATAGTATAAAATATTCCGGCCTCCTGTCAATTAATACACATGACTTTGGACGCACACTGTATAAAACTTTGTTCCACTTTATTCCCCGTAATCTAACTGCATTTTTCATCCGCAGAAATCGAAAACGACCGAAATTTCCTTGTAAGAACACCGCGCGCTTTTAGCCCTTATGTCTCTTGCCTGCATCTGACAAGACCTTAATGGCGATTGCTTAAATATTTATGGCTGTTATATTTCACGGGATGTCAAATAATTTGAACGTTCATCATTTTTATGGGAGCCAAGCAAATACACGATGTTAGTTGCCGGTTGTTACCTTGTTTTGTTGGTTTTTCTCTTACCGTTTGAGGTCAGATCAGATTGCAATATAATTAATCAAATATTTTTACTGGAAAATGTGTAGGACGTTTCTTAGATGCATTGGGAATGTCGCGTAAAAGTTAAATGACGTATTATACAGTACACAGATTTCTTGCTTGCTTTATACAACCATTTTTCAATAGCATAACACCGGTCTAGATCCGTTCTGTCATGGAGGGGAATGAAAAAAGATACTCTCTTGCAAGGGAGGATTCTGCTCGTGTCTTTGGACCAGAACCTTTAATTTTCATCTGAGACTTGCCGTCTTTGTCTGTAAAACAGCAGAGCATACGCCATTCGCACGTTTATGACAGATATGCGTCATGTTTCCTCGCCTCTTACCCATGCCCCGTAGCTTCAGATAAACTTGCCAAACATTTGTACATCTTGCAGCGGCTCGAATCGGGTAGATCCACTCACCACAAACCTTACCGAACTAACTAACTCTAAAATGTTGTTCCGTAAGACAGAAAGCCAATTAAAGATTTATTTTTATAGAGGTTATTTCAAGTATCTAGTTTTTTTTTCAATGGGATGTTGTTAAGTCTTATCTGGCTAATTGTCGTGGAATGTGAAGAGATTTATTTCGGGGTAATTTCGTAGCGGAACCAACAGATTAATTCGTAAATTTATTAGGCAGTGCACAAAAATAAAACAAAAACCGGCATAGTGTATAAGCGAAAATTTCCAGCTAATATTGAATGTGTTCCAAGTGGTTTCTTGGAAGTAAAACGTAGGAATTTTGGTTAAATTTATTGTGTGGCCATCGTTTGTCATAAAATTCAATTTTATTTTAGAATGTGACTTAAAATTTGACAATTTGTCTAGTCATCGCCACCCACTTGTTCAAAAAGTCATAGTTTTATATAAAATGAGGAAGATTTAGGAAACTTTTAATTTTATGGCATTTTTAAACAAGCATCTTTTTATCAAGTTCGATTTGGGGCGAAAATAAAGTGGAGAGGATGAAGAAATATTTGATTTGTTTGAATTTTGAATAACATAATCTGATTTCCTTTGTTTTTTTTGTTAATGTTATGGATGGGAATATTAAAAGAATTGCTTCATTTGATGCTGCGAATCTGTCTCAAATTTTAAATCATTTTTGATACGTCGGCAGATTTTCAAATCTCAATAGAGTTTGTCTTTCTTTCATAACTGAGATCTCAGTCAAAAAGAACGCATCTAAAATTTACAGGTTATGCTGAAATTGATAATATTTTTTCTCTACTGCCTAGACTATGAACTATTAATGCTTTTATACCTGAAACTAGATTTGGCAATATTTCTACCGAAACTGGTGCTATATTTTTAAAGGTTGGTGCAATGGTAAAATTACGAGCCAAAAAAAGATCGTTTGAATCGATTTGAATGGATAGACATCGGTAACAATATAAATCTGTTTTTTTTTACAGAACATAAATAAAGAATACATCAAATTTTTATTTATGTCTAGACATTGAAATTCCTCAAAATAACTAACCTCTACCACAAAATATAAACTAGATTGATATTTTACCAAGTATTTTACATATTTTATGTTTTAAGATAGTGTATGTATTTATATATGTCTTTTTGTCTTTTGTATAGTGCCAATGGCCATAGTTGTAGAGGCACTTAAATTCTAATAAAAAAATATACATTTACCGATATTTTTGCTACCCCTGTATAACTTTTATCATTAATGAATTTCTAAAACAAAAGTTTAAAAAGGTACAGATTAATATTTGTAACCTTAAAACGCTTTAAATAGTTTTTATATATGACAGGTCTTTTGTAAAGTAACAAAATACATGAAAATCAATTGAAAAATTATTTTTCCACTGAAACAAACCAAAAATCTCCCCCCTAACTTTAATACGTACGCTTATGTTACTTTTTAATTGTCGTATTTAAGAATAAATATTCTAAATTGGAGAATTAAATAAAATAAAATTAAAATCCAACTCAGCTTATCAGTAAACTTTTTTCTTTGTTAGACAAAAAACGCTACGACGACTGTTTATGAGTAACACATAACATTCCTTTAGATTTATTCGCCTACCTATCGTTATCGAAGGTACAGTTGATTGTCGGTACGAAATTTACAATCGGCGGTTTTTGTAAATATCGCGAAATTGTTTTCTTATTCACTATGAACAATAATAGAGTGATTTTGGTGACATAGTGAAAATGGGCGTTTTTTTACGAACAATTATTTATTGGAAATGATGCTAACATTGCTGTATAAATAATGGTTTTCGTCGATGTTATTTGTAAGTTTTTCAAATTAAATTTTTAGTTATACCCCGTAAATGAGTACCGTAAATTGGAGTCATTTGTTGTGTTCTTTTTACACTATTCTGTTCAGCTCTGTTGAGATAATTTTCAACCTGAGCGGGTGACCAAAGTGAACAGAAAATCTTAAAAAGAATGCTACTTATGTTTTTAGGCTATGATCAACTAAACGGCAGAGCCGAGCACCCACAAGAGGTAGTGCAGTTAGGGGCAAGAGGGGAAGAGATAGTTCAGCTCTGTTCAAAACGAGCGCTTAAAAAGAATAGGCAAAATCATTCAAGTGAACAGAGCAGCTGATCTGCTCGAGCAAATTCTGTAAAAAGAACACACCTATTATAGATCGTTAAGAACCTTCTTAGTTTGTGAGATACAGGCTGTTAAAAGGTGTAGAAGAAATGCACATTTTATTTCATATCTTCTCGGGGGATGGAAGTACAAATTTAAAATTTTTTGTAGGTTATATATACAATGGCGTGGTACGAGGGGTTCGGAAACTTTGATTGTATCATATTTTTGAAACTCCTTGTATTTAGACCTAGATACTTTTGTATGCAATCCTTTATTAAATTTCCTACATAAAAGGTACTCTTTGTTAAACTCGATAGAACACTCCATTTTCAAGATTTTTTACTTTTTATTTAAGTAAGACACTTTTTTAAGTTGTTTTTTCTTAAATAAATTTGAAGTGTACCTACTTGAAGATCACTTACAAATAATTTCAATTACCAACGTTTCTTATGGGTTTGTAATTTATAATTATTTAAGGGAAGATAAAGTATTAAGAAATTACTACTACTACTACAAATTTATTGTTTAAAAACATTACAACATAAAAATGTGTCCTACTGCAATAAAAGGTTGAAAATATTAAAAAATTGAGTGTTCTATCGAGTTTAACAAAATATTTGGCTCTCAATACAGTGTGTTTCAAAAATATGGCACAATAAAAGTTTACGAAATCTTCGTACCCCGGCACTGGCTTATTAGAATTTGACATAATTAATACTGTCGATGTGTTTTGAAGAGACAATAAACTACAAAAAATTTTAAATTTGTACTTTCATCTCACGAGAAGAAATGAAATAGAATGTGTATTTCTTTAAAGTTAGAAAAAAGTTGCATTTTGGTATTTTAAATATTTCTCAAGGATCTTGCTTCTAATTTACGGTACTTATTTACGGGACATCCTGTATAGTTTATAAGCTTTCTACTATGCTTTTGTTAAAAAAATTTACCTATTGCTTGGCCTATAAACTAAGAATCCCAACATTAAATTATATATTTATTTTTTCAATAAATAAGTGACAAAAAATTATTTGTTTGTGAAATGCCAGAAAACTATAACTATACGTAGAGGTGGGATTATTCCAAATTCAATGTTATAATGAAATAACGAGTTATCAAGCGTATACGTTTTTTTTAAACATAGTTTCTGCTTCTTTTACTATACATTGTATATATAGCACAGAAATGAAAATATCAGCCTGTATATACTGTTATGCATCCCATAAAAAAGTGTTTAGTATGATGTTACTGTTGAACGGCAGCCAAATTTCCGATTCAAATGTTTTTTAAGAAGGGGAAGGGAAAATAATCATAGTATCCACCCTTTAACACTATACCAAATTATCTCATAATTTAACGAAAATATAAGCAAGCTTTGGGTGTCCTTAGTCCAAAATCAAAAACAGAAGTTAGATAATCAAAACTCAATTGTTAAACTGGTTTATTAAACTGAAAGCGAGTGAAAACTGTCTAATATAGAAAAATATAAAATGCACTTTTGCTTTTGAATCTTTAATCACTTTTAATAATAATTTTGTTTATACCCATTTAAATATTTTCATCTACGCCTCTGTCGATATTTCCTTTTCTGATCCGTAATATTCGGACAAGGAAAGATGTGCTCAGAGGTGATGTAAATGATACAATCGACGTAGGTGATCTTGTATCAACTGCATAGCATAGCATGGAAGGAACTCGATTTGATTTATATTTACGATGCAATTTATTATTTCACATTTTATGGATTACATGTTGGTACATAGAATCGAAAAAAAAAAAAGAAAAATCTAGCACCTGGTTGGTTATATGAACATAATTAATAACTAAACGCTTAGGCGTGCAGGAAGTTTGGATATTTATATTGTTGAGAGATGCTATAAATATTTTAGGAGTAATAAAAATTTAAAGTGTTATTAATATTTGGAAATTTTAATGCTTTTTAATTGCTTCCACTCTAGAGGCTCAGATTAATTTTAAATTTTGTACAATGGTCAAGGATTGATGACAATATAATATAGTAGTAAAATATAGGGTGTTCCATTTATAACGCAAGCTTTAAACTCGATTTTTATCCACTCTAAAAACGTTCGAGTTAATTTCAAATCTTGTACACTCGTCAAGGATCGATGACAATGCAATATGTAAAATATAGGGTGTTTCATTTATAACGCACACTTGTCAAGGACCGACACTTGTAGATATTGAATTAAATTTGTCAAAAAACTGATACTCAAAAAATGTAACTAAATTTAACCATTGCCCTTCCCTCTTTGAACGCTTTATGATGGCAATAAAAACGCGGTTTTATTGTGAACAATAATTTATCACAGCAGGGTTATACAATGTACCAAGTTTAAAGTTTATAGGTAGCGGTTTTTTTGAAATATGCTTGACTTAACAACGTCATCTTCAAAAAGCGTTTTCTATCTTAGAGGGAACTTTTGAATGAAACTGTGTGAGATTGCAGGGAAATGTGAGATTGCAAATATACCCGGAGAAAATAATGATGGTTGATGTTTCCTGCACACTGGTTGACGAATTTCCACTTTTTCATTCATTCTCGAAATAATTTATCAGATTAAGTATCATTTTTTTTGCTTGAGGATGCAAAATACCCGAAAATTGCTTCTTATTATTCATATTGTCACTTTGAATTGTCAAAGTGACATAACTGACATTTAAATAAAAATTTCGCTGGTGAAAAACTTTTTAGGATCGCTGAAAACTAAATACATATCCTTTTTTCTCCCCTCAAAACTGCATAAGTCTGTCTTATTCATCTTACGGATTTTATTTGGAAGTTATGATTAAACGCAATAAAAGAAAACAAAAACGGAGAGTATGTCTTTGTTGAACCGTATGACCTGCATGAAAAGACTGCATTTGACTATATCTGTATTTTAAGTTTGACAGGAGAATTTTTGGACACTGTATTTAAAGAACTACATTTTTTGTTTTATTTACCTGCTGGTGCCTGTGTTTTGGGCAGAGTTGATGATTGATGTTAAAATTACAGCTGGACCATAATCAATTCTCGCGTTTGAAAAAAGTGTTGAGCTGCATTTGATGTAAGGCATGTCGTGCGGAATTTATAGTGATGTATATCCGGAAAAACATTTCAATATATTTCGGTCGTTTTGTCGACGGAATTTATTCTCTCTCTATAACAAGCCGAAAATGACAAATTACCGGAAATATACCGGCCAATATACAAGTTTTTCTATTTCGATATTCGAAAACTGCGTACCGAACGAACAGAAATGTTAATGAGGGCATATTAATTATCAACCAAAATGGCTTTGCAAATGAGTCGGTCGCTTTCGAATTATACCAACGAAATTTTCGGAAAATTATTACTGGGACATTATTTCCATTTTGCGTCAGAGGACCACACTTTATTATGATTTATAATGTCCATGAATTATGTAAATTCATATTATATATTTGTGTCAGAGATGGACTTATAAAGAATGAACAGTTAAAATTAAATATTAGACATTTAAGGCAATTATTGATAAGTTAACGTAAACGCATCATTTAAAAGGACTCAAAGTATGTGGCAAATAAAGCTCTCCAATTAGTCCAGTCTACAAGTTGAAAAACGTGAAAAATAGATATAAAGCTCCTAAAAATTTGAGCAATAGCTCATTGGATTCGGAATGACCTCTAAAAAAATGTGTTTTGAGGATTTTACCGCACGTAAAAAATTGCAAAATAAGATGAAAAAAAAGAGGTATTTAGGTTTTTGTTAATAACTCGTAAACTATTAATATTCACGATATTTGGCAAAAAGGTCCTTAAAGAGGAGGAAATTTCCGAAAAAAAAGTTCCAGCTCCCGGAACTCTACCTCTATGATCAACAGTTTTCATTTAACGCTGAAAATAGGGCTCTGCGCAGCGATTACGGAATAGGAACTCTGCCGCTAAACACGGCCTACCACAGAAAATTATTTTTTTATAGTAACAAATATGAATTTGAAGATTTAAAGAAATTATGGTATCATCCAGATACTTGAAAGAATTTATGCCCGTTGGTAAAAAAAATTTTCAAAAAGTTATGCAATTGTTGATTAACGAAGAGCTCCACAAAGCCAAAAATGCTTAGGTTTATGAATTAAACTTTTATGTCGTCATTTATGAAAACGGAGGAAAAAAATTCGTTAATCAACAATTGCATAACTTTTTGAAAAATTGATTTAAAATTTTTTTACAACGGGCATAAATTCTATCAAGTATCTGATGATACCATAATTTATTTAAATTTTTAAATTCAAATTTGTTACTATAAAAAAATAATTTTCTGCGGTACGCCGTGTTTAGAGCGGAGCCCTATTTTCAGCGTTAAATTAAAACTGTTAATAATAGAGATAGAGTTCCTTCCGCACACACTAACGTGCGTAGTAAGTAACGTAAACTTGCATGCTTCGTGTTTTTTTATTGAGACGAGCTAGGCACTTGTAACACGATCTGTATCTGTAGATTAGCACTTTAGGCCACATGTGACCCATTGTACATCCTCCCGAGGAGTCGTCCTCCTTGGTCATCGTCCATCCTGTCCTTCCCAGGAAGGTGGACAGGTCACTAGGAGACATCTCCTTTATATCGGCAGGTGTAGGCCAAGACTCACCGAACACACACACTTTCTTATTGACGATAACTCTGGACACTCGCATGAGACAGTTTCATCTTCCTGTTCACACATCCTGCATAGAGGTGTGTCTACTAGCCCCATAGTATGGAGGTGTTTCCTTAGTTGATAGTGGCCAATCAGAAATTCTACTGTTAAACGTAGGTTTTTCCTGGTCATCGCCAAATATTTCTTCGACGCCAGCTTCCCAGAATCGCCCAGGGTGATCCTGGCAAGACTGCATCCTTTGACTCCACATCCAAATCGGAACACGATTTACTTCACTTGTTTATTTTTATTATTGCCCAAGCACTCATCATCATTTTCTTCATCTATTAACACTCCAAAATCCAAAATTGCTAACGTATTTTACTTAAAATACAAAAAAAACTTACGTTTGCGTGTATGTGCCCCCTTAAGTGTCCAATATTTGAGAAAATTGTTTTTACCCTGACAAGACCCTAAACAAGACCCTATGTTGAAAGTAATTGAAAATGCAGACAAAAAGTCATGTAATTTTCTAAATATCCATCATTTTTCTTGTTATTTTTGAAGTTGACTAAATTTTTTTTTATTATTTTGTCTGGGACTACTTCTTGATAAAAACAAACACAAAATGAGGCTTGAGTGGATAGATTTTTTTATGGTTATTTTGAACTAAACTATTTTTTGAGATGGGCTATATTTATATTTTTGAGGATCACAAAAAACTATACCTCAGTCATACCCTGTCCGTTCTATGTAAATTTTATTTATCATGATGATCATCTACTAGTGTTTACAGATGTGAAAATTATACAAGGGCGGAGTCATTAAAACATTTCCAACATAGTTAAAAATGAATCAATTTACATGATTTCCGAGATTAATAAGAATAACGGACAGATGCCCGATAAAGAGATTTCATTTTATTAAAATTCTTTCAGTGTTCGAAAAGAAAAAAAATTGTTTTCGTCGAAAAACAATGAATTTCGCTGGGTTGTGTTTACATAATGAATTTTTATTATCTCATTTCACGGTAAATTTGTTTTTCATTTGATGCTAGAAAAAGATAATGAAAGGAAAGTTGATAATATTGAAAAAAGGAACCTTAAAAGTAGAAGAGATTTGGTTAAGAATTGTATTGAAACAGAGAAATTTAGAGCGTCGAAAATAAAGATATTGTTTACCAGGAGCTTGTACCAAAAATTAGTACCCTTTTTAGGCATTTATTGTCAGATTTAGAATGACAGTCTCACAAGTGATCTTGAAAAAGTTCCGTTTCATTTATTGTAACTTACGGTACCCTAATTAGTGCCATATTAAATCAAATGATTGAAAATAAAGGTAGGGCATCGATCACAAACTTTGGCCCTTGAAGCTACTGTGAAATGTCTATTATTTAGTTTGTTGGCGCGGCAATAGGTCGAAACTGTGCGTCGGGGCGTAAATTCGAAATTTCAAAGTTTATTAATTAACATAGCTTTTCGCAAAGTTCCGAAGGCAAAACAATGATATATTAATTTCGAAGTTTGTAAGGCCGCGCGACTTATACTTTTAATTATGATTGAAATTTCCGAATTATTTGTTGTTTTAGACGTGTTTGTTTTAAACATTCAATGAAAAATATGTGCAATTGTTATTTAAATTCACTTTAACGAACGTACCAATTTCAATTTTAGCGTTGACGATGGAATTAATTGTTCTTCACTATTATCCGGCATTTAAATTCCAGTGCAGTACAAATTATTTCATATTATACTTATCTGGATGGGGAAGGGTGGGTGGAAGAAATGAAGCTGTCAGAGGAGAAGTAATTCAAACTGATGGAACAAGAAAAAAAAGTAGAGGTCTCCATGTAGTTTTTATTCCAAACTTCCAACTTTATTTCAATATAAATTCCAGAATAATTCATTCATCTTCTGTAGATTCTCACGAGATCTAAAAAGATCAAGTCTTACTGCGGTTGTAGATACCAGAATTTACTCTGTAAGGATTCCGTTGTGGACTTTTTTAAACCGATGGCAATTAAAGATACTGCCGGTAATAACATTTTGTTATACTTTATAATGTTCTTTATAGTTTCCGCTATTTACAAAATGTCAGTTCAGATTGTTGCTGATAGTTATACAAAGTGTTTTTTAAATAATCTTGAGGATTTACCCACGAATACAACACATATTTTTCTTTAAACCCTATTAATAATTAATTTTTGTACAAAAGACTCACTCAGCATCACAAGTACTAGCATTATTTTTTTCTCATTTTCCCAATCTTCCTTTTCCTTTTTAAAACAAACCTCGCTCGGCTTTCGTTTTTATCAAAAACCAAAGGCGCAATACTTCCGATTAAATTATTAATTGAACCGCTTAACGATGGTGAAAGAAAATCACAAGAAAAACAATCGAGTATCAGAAAAACTCAGGGCTGGAACTGCTACAATGTAGAACGAACATAACAAGTTTTTGTACCGAATTATTCGAGAATTGTTGACCAAAGTTTTGTACTTTTTATAAAAAAAAACGAGAAAGTTTGTTAAAGTAGCTTCAATTACCAGATTACTTCATTGAGAATAGAGATAAAACCACTTTTTTTTTATTTAAGAAAGATAAAGCGCATCAACCCTTTAGGTTATTATGCTACCAAATGAACAATAAATATTTAAATATTAAGTACTACTACAGTAAAGATATAAAAAAAAAACAATTTTGGTAATAAATTAAACTTTGTGTAGAAACTGAATAGCACGTAGGTAAGCTACCAAGTTTTCCATATTGTACTCTTCTCCTAGGACCTAGCAAGTGATAAATAGTAGGTGGAGTGTTAAATGCAATTCTTTGCTGTGAATACTGCGGACAATCTATTAATACATGCCTGACTGTTAAAGGGCATTGACACACTGTACAGCGGGATTGTTCAGATTTAGTCATTAAGTGTTCATGGGAAAAACGGGTGTGACCTATTCTTAGACGGGTCAGAATAACTTGTTCTTTCCTGGTTTCTGGAACGGCCTTCCACGGTTTAACTGTTCTTTCCACTTCCCTAAGTTTATCGTTAGATTGGGACCACTGGTGTTGCCAAGCGTTATTGATAAATATTTTCATGTCTGTCATCATAGCTCTCGTGACTTCGATGGCACTAAGATTCTGAATTGCAGTTTTGGCTGCTGCATCAGCTCGCTCATTTACCTCTATTCCTGTATGTGAAGGTACCCATAGTAACTGTACGACTGCTCCTGAATGAATTAACCACTTTTAAAAGACTAGTAAAAAAATATTTTTCCAAAAAAGCAGGTTAAAAAAAAACAACCCATTTAGCGTTCTGTATTTGCAAAGTAGGGGGGGTGAGTGTAGGCTCATAGAACTTAGGCCACATGTGACCCATTGTACATCCTCCCGAGGAGTTGTCCTCCTAGGACATCGTCCATCCTGTCCTTCTCAGGAAGGTGGACAGGTCACTAGGAGACATCTCCTTTATATCAGCAGGTGTAGGCCAAGACTCACCGAACACACACTCTTTTATTGACGATAACTCCGGACACTCGCATAAGACATGCCTGACAGTTTCATCTCCCTGTTCACACATCCTGCATAGAGGTGTGTCCACTAACCCCTAAAGGTGAGATTATACAGCAAATAAAATAAAATAAGGAACTAATTAAAATAAGTTAAGAAATAAGGACAAAAAAACATTGATTATAGAGATGAATAAAATAAAATAAGAAGTAAGAGTAAACCAATCAAATTGCAGCTTTTTGACAATAACTTTGTTTGTGTTTTGTGCAAGCTTAGTGAATTCCACTTTTTGTTTTGGCTACATTTTTGTTTTGACTCAATGAGGGGGAGAATGTTGTGTATGTGAAAGTTTTTCGTTTGAGCTATTTTAAATATCAAAAATGTCGTGGTCTCATGATCAAGTACTTCGTTAGGTTACATGAAGAATAATTGGAACCTCAGAACATTTAGAACAGAAATATCTGGGTCATGCGCATTATCGGTTTCCAAACAAATTAAAATAAAATAAAACAAAAAGATAAAAGTTGGCCATCTTTTGTACTAATTCTTATTTACTATTTTATCTTATTTCTTGTATAAACGTTTTCATAGAGATGCTTATGTTGATCTTTATTATTTCAATTTATTTTATTCCTTATTTTATTTTATTTGCTGTATAATCTCACCTTAAGTATGGAGGTGTTCCCTTTGTTGACAGTGGCCAGTCAGAAATTCTACTGTCAAACGTAGGTTTTTCCTGGTCATCGCCAAATATTTCTTCGACGCCAGCTTCCCAGGGTCATCCTGGTAAGACTGCATCCTTCGATTATACAGATGCACAGAGGGTTATAGAGGAGATATAGGAAGGTTTAGAGAGATATAGAGCTGTATAGAGTAATTAAGAATTATATCAGTATCAGATACAGATAAATATAGAGTAGTGTAGAGAGTTGAAGAAATATTATGAGAGAAATTTTAAGATGATTGTGAGATTAGGAAGTATATAGAGATACTCAGAGAGCTATCTTTTTTTTGTGGATTTGATTTAGTTTTCCAAACCAATTTCTCTGAAATGCCCTAATTACGTCTCTGTAAGGATTAAGGATTGAGAGCATTCGAACAAAACGAAAAACTAATCGGAAAAACGTTCTAGATGCATTGAAAGAATCAAGGAAGATCCACCCTTATGCTCTTTATACCTAAAAGCTAATTCCTACTTAGATTCTTACTAGTGGAGATGTAACAAAGAAATGACATTCTGGTTCACCGAGAACATCGTTTAAGCCGTTTGTTACACTTTGCCGTTAAGAAAGTGCATTTCAAGTCTTGAAACACGGAAAAATCAGAAACAGATTCTTGAAAAAAGAGCGTTTATAAATACATGTCAATAGAGTAGGTACAGTAGAAACGGTGAATCTTTTCCATCACGTGACTGTTACGTCAGCAACAATATTCATATGAATCAAATCAAAACTTCTGTCAACTAAATAGAAATAATCGTTATGACTAATATTCCAAAGGTCGGCCTTTTACGAATTTGTCACTAAGCAAGAAATTCAATTTTCTAATTGTAATTATCTGGTTAACATCTCGACATCATTATTGAAACTATCGATATACTGGGTGAATAAGTTACAAAGTCCAAAATTAATATCAACCATGCTGGCTTATTAGTAGAGAGCTAATTTTTGTAGGATGTCTTGGATTTTATATAAGTATTTACAATTAGCAGTTCATGAAACTAACGTAATATTTAGTCTACTCACTCTAAAACTTTTAAAATTACAGTTTGTAAACTGATTATATTAGAATGATGTATTTTTTTGGATGGGCTATAGATTGTGAATAGAAGATTCCTACACAGCCTGAAGGTCGACGTTTCGGTGAATATACCATCATCAGGGCAATATATCAAATGGAATCCGTTTTATATTAAAAATAAAAAATAGAGACGTCCGCAACAGACATCAAAATAAAATTGAAACACTGACAAATGGAAAATTTCCAAGTGAAACCCAAGGCCCCATATATGTAATTAGTGCCTGGTCCTTAACATCAGCAGTTATTAACAAATAAGTAGAAGAAAACTACAAAAATGATAATGATTTATTGCTTCTGAAACACATGTTTACAACAATGAGTACAAGGGAGTTATATATTATTCTTATTACAAATCCTTCTTTAAAGTTCATCCGTTTCGGAATCTGAGCTGTCTTCACCAATATTTATTATCACTGGTTCAATATGTATTTCCACCAAATTTTGTTCTCGAGTAAACCAGTCTTTGATTATTTTTTCGGTATGCCTAACTTAATTATCCCAAACATTTGCACTACAATTTTCCAATGCTTCCTTCCACATACCCCTTTCATCACCCATCACACCTTTCATCATACCCTTTCATCACCGTATCCGTGAAGTAACATGCTTTCCTAAAAAAATAGAAAGTTTAAAATTGTCATTATCTCAAACAAAACAAAATATTTTTTTAAATTTCTGATATATAATATTGAATAGAAATGTCCTTAACTAGATGTTGAATTTAATACCTCCTGAAAAGGTGAAATAGGTTGAAAAGGTCTGCCGTTATTTTTTTCCATCTCATAATATTCAATCAAGTTTATAACAAACTCCTGTGCTTGTGGATTAAGCCATTTTCCAGGCATCTCTGAAAATAACTGTTGGTTAATATACTGTTACAAGTACAATCAAACACTTGATTCATGCATCTATAAAAATTCTAAAGAGATTTACAAATTGTGGAATATTATAAATACTATTTACCACTAATAAGTAGTAAATAAAAGCATTTTAATATACCCGTCCCACGGTAGTTTAGGTATTTTAGGTATTTTTTAATAGCAAAATCATCTATAATATCATCATAGTTTATGGTGTTCATTATCTCTGCTTCTATGTAGAGAAGAGCCAGAGAATTAATTTTTTCTCGAGACAATGAAGACCTTTGATAATTTTTCACGTGTTTTAAACAAGAAAAACTTCTTTCCCCAAAACAATTTGTAGCTGGAGTGGAAAGTGCAATGCGTAGAGCTATATCCATGTTAGGGAAATCATTAGGCAGATATTGATTCTTCAAAAACGTTGGGAGACTGAGTAGTGAGTTTGATCCAGGCTTCACTGTACACTCTGCAGTTTTATCAGAGAAAATGTGACTCTGAAAATGCACATATTCTTGAATCAAATCATCCTCTAAATCTAAAACCATGAGAAAACCAGTGGACGTGTTTGACTTTTATCCTCTGAAATCAAGTGACCGTCCTTTGAAATCTGCCGCCACTAGGACGCTGCCTCCCCTAGGCCGCGGCCTATACGGCCTATTTATAAATCCAGGACTAATCTGATCCTGTAACCATCTATCGCTTTTTAAAGATGAGGCTTAAAAGTGGATAAGTTACTTATGGCAACGATATATTTTAAACCAAACTATAACTTTTATGCACACTTTAAACAAATATAACGAACACCAATAAATTTTGAGCTTTCGACAATTTTTTTATGTTTATTAATTTCATCTCGAGCAGTAATTTCCATAATAAATGAAATTTCAGTCCCAACATCTGCAAAGGATAAAATCCAATTTTGTGTGCATCGCAATATTTTTCAGTTCTTTAATTTAATTCGTAGTTTTGCAGTCGTCGGTGTCGCGGCGTGTGACATTCTTAACGAATTTCCGTTAATATTTCCAGCGTCCAATTATAATACGTGCAACAAAATGCTGCAAACGTATTTATAATATTCCGACATTTCCGATCCTTTTACTGAAACGGTATAACTGAAAGGTAGACGTAAAATTAATGCTTCAATAAGTTTTAATATGTATTTTTTTATATAAAGGAGCCGTCCCTTCGCCGGCACCACCTCAGCCTCCTGGGCTTATTGTGGATACTCCTAGTGTTGTGACTATAGCCTATTCATCCGTTCCCTGTATTAGCTCATACAGGTTTTTTGCTGGTTGGTTGTAGAAGTCTTCTGGAGTCACTTAGGGTCTACCATACAGTTTATGCTTCCTGTGGTCCAGCGTCTCACAGTTGCCTAGTATATGCAGAGCGGTTTCGGTATCCTTTTTGCATCTTCTGCATGTAAGGTCTCCGTTATACAGCCCTATTTTGTTCAGGCGCTCCTTTGTGGGAAAGTGTCCCGTAAGTAGCCCCGATATGGTGCGTAGTTTGTTCCTGCTCATTGAGAGCAGTTCTTCGCTACTTTTTCTGATGGTTCTTTTATGAATTTCCTCCCATATATTTGCCTTGGCATATTCTTCTAGTGTTTATTGTGTTGTTCTTTCACCCACCCTTTTAACCATGACCTAGCTGAGCATCTGGGAATACCCACAGCTTGTTCGGGTCCGTTCATCAGGTTCCACGATCCTGCTCTTGCGAGTTCGTCAGCTTTTTCATTGCCAGCGATTCCTTTCTGACCTGGACCCACTCCAGTGTTACACTGTTCCGAGTCGCCAGTCTTCTAAGTTATTCGCCGCATTCCTATACCAGCCGAGATGTTACCTTAGAGCTCTGAAGTGCTTTAAGGGCAGCTTGACTGTCACTGTAGATCCTCATCTGCCTGTTGTTTTTGTTCCTTCATATTCGCTCGACTTACTGTATATGCCCGCTCCGGTGCCGAGCTCATTCTTTGATCCGTCTGTGTACCAGATCAGTTCATTCGCTCTACTGAGTGGTGGTGCGTTCTCTTCCTCAGGCTCCTTTCGATCTTTAATGACAATCTCGAAATTCTTGCGAAATATATATCTGGTGGTCATGGAGTCTGTTGGCATTTTAAAGATGTCGCCATCCACATGCCTTATTTCTGTGTATCCTCTCTTTAATATGTATTACTTTTATCTTTTTTTAACTAAGCCTATTAAGTAGTATTAAATTACGTAACAAGTAAGGAAAATATTGTTTTTTGGAGTACAATAAGATAGTTTCCTGGCGCTGCGTACATTTTTTTCCGGTAACTGTAACATTCTAATTATTGTTTATATTAATATTTTTCGTATTTCTCGGGCTTAGGCTTAGAAAAAGCGTTCGGGAAGTGGGTGCTTTCGAGCAGTTGCCGAAAAAATCCATTTAAATTGAATCGATTACGATAGCGTGAAATACACAAACAATTACCGCTCCAAAAAAAAAGGAGGAATTGAAAATAACTCTGAAATAAATACGTCGCTGTGCAGAATTGACGGTGACAGCTCTACATGTCAAAACTCATTGGGAAATAATGAAAATCATTGTTCATGTATTCCAACAATAGATTATTCGGTGGATATTTTAAACAAGCGGAATTTAATCAATTCAATTTCGGTAACATTTTATTTCAATTACGCTAAGTTACAATATTGTGAATGATTTTGTATGTCGGTGTGATAATTTTGAAAATTTTCCGTTCAGTGACGTAGCATAAACATTGAATCATTTAAAATTCGTTAAAATACAGTAAAGACTTATGATTTTATATAACAATGTCAAGAACTTAACTCGACACCGTTGCCAAGTCTTGAAATTTGTCTAAAAAAACTTACTTTTATTAAAAGATGACTGAAAAAACAAATAAAGCCTATCTGTCAAATAGGGATCAAAAAGATAAAGGTACCACAGGTGACTAAGAATTTTAAAACCCAATGACACCTACGGCCTAACGACTTCGACAATTGCGACTAGCCAAACTTTACACCCATGCCCAATCCCTTAAGAGATGGGATGGAATTGAAGGATGCAGTCTTGCCAGGATTACCCTGGGCGACCCTGTGAAGAAATATTTGGCGATGACCAGGAAGAACCTACGTTTAACAGTAGGATATCTGACTGTCAACTAAGGAAGCACCTCTATACTATGGGGCTAGTAGACACACCTCTATGCAGGATGTGTGAACAGGAAGATGTACAATGGGTCACATGTGGCATAAGTGAAGTGAGCCTATACTCACTCTCCCTACTCTACAGATACATGATACACCACAGGGAACATACAGAAGATATTATCAATACATTTTTTGGAATAGAATAGATAGATGATTTAAAAATAATCCACTATAGTCTGTTTCTTATTGTCTGACAGCACGCGAAAAGGTCACAGATGCTAGTCAGGTAGTAAACCAGCGTCACCGTTCATCTAATGCTGTAATCGTTATGGACAATGCCACTTATCATTCGCGATTAACAGAAAATCTTCCATCTACCTCTTGGAGAAAAGCTGATATTAGAAACTGGTTAATCGTAAAAGATATACCATTTGAAGATGATATGTTGAAAAAAGAACTTTTAAAGGTTGCTTCAGATCACAAGCTACAATTCAAAAAGTTTTTTATTGATGAAATAGCCAAGAATCGTGGGATAACAGTGCTTCGTTTGCCGCCATACCATTGTGAATTAAATGCGATAGAGTTAATATGGGCCCAAATGAAAGATTATGTAGCTAGACATAATAAAACATTTAAAATGAAAGATGTTCGTGAACTAATGAAGTACTCATTGACAACAATAACTGAAGAGAACTGGAGAGATGCTGGGAATCATGTAATTAAAGAGGAAGAGAAAATGTGGGCTTTAGATAACCTCATAGAACAAACTATAGAACCGATAGTGATCTCTCTCGACGAGTCTTCGGATGATTCTTGTATGGACAGCGAAGAGGATGATACTATAGATTGAATTTTATATTTCCTATAAATGGTATGTTTACTTTACTTGACATACATTAATTCATTGTCAATAAATTTGCATTATGAAAATTAAACTATATTTCCTTTAATTAATTTAATTTAATAAAAATGAAAATGTAACTTGTTAATAGGCCTGAACGAATGAATTTTATTTCAAATGTAATAGAGACCGAATATAATTAAATAAGCAGAATAAACTAATATCGTAATCTCCGCCACTGCCGCAATATTTATCGTTTATCTGGCATTGTTCAGTTTTATTACCATATTGTATTATGAGCTGAAACAGGGATGTATAGATAACCAATACAGACACCTACTTGTTTTGCATTAGAATTTTAGTATTTACTTGTAAAATTCTTAGGATCACTCTGTAAATGATAAATTTCTATTTGAATATTCAATGAGACTACTGTGCTGTCAGACATTAAGAAATAAACTATAGTACCAGTATTTGAGGCATTTTTTCGTGATGTAGCAGTAGCAAAATAATAACGAAAGTAGCGAAGGCTTAATAAAAGTACCACTTGATTTTATTTTGAATGTTTTGTTAAAAAGCGGATATAACACTTCGAAAGGAAGCTACCCACGTCCAAACCATAATTAACACATTTAAAGTGTTTTTTCAATGATTCCCGACACCTGTTCTCGATAACTGGTTAATAGTTTTAATGCTAATTTTTCTATTTAATTATACTTTCAAATTAATTTTTGTAAGTCGTAAATATGGCGTGTCTAACTGTGATTGGAATTCGTTGTTACTGGGAGTCACTTCATTAATTTCAAATAGTCACGATCGGATGATATTAAAACTGGTTGCACTATTTCAATTTTGAATATATATGTAAACGTAATGGACACTGTGATAAACAATAATGGGTTGTTGTTACTATAAATTTTGAAAAGTGGTCATTGAGTAACTCACTGCGAGGCTTGGGTTTTTTAACGAAGCGCTATAGCGTAGAATTTTTGTAAAAAATGGTCTACAGCAAAACATTCTATTTGCGATTTTATGAGACACTTTTTTTTTTTCAAAAAAATTTTCCTGTATCCCTGTAGCACCATTTCAAAATACATCGTGAAGCTGTTATTTCAAAAACTAAAAACTCTATTTTGTTTATCTGGTCGCCATTTCGGTTCAAGAAATCGTATCAGAACCTTTTTTTTTTCAAAATGTGCGTAATTTAATCAGCTTTATCATGCTTTTTCCGGATTTCCAATATCTTGGAAATTTTTTCCGAAAAATTGGAACAATTGAAAAAGTTTTTTTTTTCAAAATGCGATTTCTCAAAAACGCCCACGTGGATTAACGCCAATTTTGGATATGTTATTTTAGAATATATAACCTATCTTTTGGACCAAACCGCAATATGCCAACTTTTTTCTTATCAGAGATACAACCTTGCAAGCACAAAATGTCATTTTTTCACTTTTTTCGCGTAGTTTTTGGCTTCTAGCGCTTTCCAGGTATGATAAATTCAATAGTGCCATCGTATTCTACTTAAAAAAATACATCGGAAACCTGTATCACATGTTGGAAAAAGTTATTTATTCAATCTTGAAAATTGGAAATTACAAAAATTTCGCATACCGCATAACACCGCGCCTTGTCTCACGATGTATTAACGCAAATTTGTACTTCTTCCGAATTGGAGATGGACTCAGTGCTACTACTGAACATATGATACTTATTTTTCCACACAGAATTCGATGGTGTTATGTAAAATCAACCTGTATAGGTCTAGAAGCGAAAAACTACGTGAAAAAAGGACATTTTGTGTTTGCGAGGCTGTATCTATGGAAAGATGAAAATTGTCATGTTGCGGTTTGGCACAAAAGATAGCTTATATATTCGAAAATAACATATCCAAAATTCACGTTAATCGAAGTGGTCGTTTTTGAGAAATCGCATTTTGAAAAAAAAGGAATTTTTTCAGTTTTTCCAATTTTCCGGAAATTGTTTTTCTGGAAATCTGGAAAAAGCATGATAAAGCTGATTAAATAACGCACATTTTGAAAAAAAAAAAACGGTTCTGATACGATTTCTTAGACCGAAATGGCGACCTTTTTAAGCAAAATGTAGTTTTTAGTTTTCGAAATAACGGCTTTACGATACTACTTTGACTTGGTGCTACAAATACATACGATTTTTTTTGCTCGTTGAATCGGCCATAAAATATCTTAGTTACGGATAAAATATATAAAGCAACAGAAAGAAAACCAGTTAGCCTACCGATTTTTTCTACGTCCTGATATACATCTGATCGGTCTCACATCTAATCACTGGCTTTTGCTCTCCGGTTCGTTTTCAACATCGTGGGCGTTTTCCGACTTTTGTTTAATCGAATACTCGAATACGATTCACGATTTTATCTCTGTAGTTGTATATGCGTTTTTTGTGAAACAATGATACTGCCCATAAGTCTTCTTGATCATGACACTAGTTTCGATATAGTAATGGAGAAATATTACCATTTGAAAAAAAAAGATTTTTCATTGAACAAATTTCTTCTTTATACATATACAGGGTGTTCAAAAACTCTCAAACTGGCAGATACTAGATGTGATTTATGTTAATCTTAAAAAAGTTCAAAGGGTATAAGCTAAATGAAACATCTGGTATATATTTGACCTAAAATACCAGTAATTCCATAATCTCTTCTATTCAATTTCGCCATAAGTTAAACTTATCGACTACAAATCAACCAACAATGAGAAAAAAAGAAATCCGCTCATTTTTTATTTTTTTTATGACTTCAAGCTCCTTCACGGGGTGTTAAGCATTCACGCGTATATACGATTGTTTATCAACGAGCGGACAGAACTACTAAGCCCCAAAAGTGTTCCGCATTCACGTTCGATTCCATTTTGTGCGGTTCCATTTTAACGACCCGTTTTTTACGTTTACCCATTCGAAAATCTGTTTCTGTTTGATTTTCAATGGAACTATTTCCAACGTAAGCCCGTTATATTAATTCTGGTCAGGAACACACCGATGACGTATGCTTTATCATTATTTAGGGGTGGAGAATAAAATATTTATATTAAATATATTTATTGTACAATAATATTCAACTTTCTAGCTATAATACTACACGAAACCCTTGGAATATTTTCGTTCTAAAACTGAATGTGTGTATAAAGCGAGGATTTTGGCTATCTACACTAATCCCCTAATCCCTTTTTGCTCCCGATCGGCATTCTCCAGCAGATTAAATAGATATAACTCGGTACAAGGAGACGTAAAAGGTGCATCGTTTGACAGCAAACGTCAAAGGGTCGTGTCAGCTAAGGAGGTTTTATCGTAGAAAAGCGTTGACGTCTTGACACATGGATTATGTTATGAAATGTAATCCTGTAAGAAATATAAAGTATACTCAAAGTTGGTGGCTATTAACGAAAAATTCCAAGTTTTGAAAGTTCGGGATTTAAAAAAAAAGCGAATATCATTTACTCGCTCTATGTACGTCAAAAGGACTTAGGAAGGATTCATGCAAACGCTCATTATAATTGTTGATAATTTTCCAAAATAATATACTCATCTTTATGACAAAAAAAACACCGAGGGTTCAAGAACAAACAAGCAAAGCAAAATGCTTGGTCAATAATTGCAAATAACCGACTTTCTAACACAAAGAGGGCATGTGGATGACGACATCTTTAAAATGCCAACAGATCACATGACCACCAGATATATCTTCGAGATATCGAAAGGAGCTTGAGGAAGTGAACGCACCACCACTCATTAGAGCGAATGAACTGATCTGACAGTCAAGCTGCCCTTAAAGCACTTCAGAGCTCTAAGGTAACATCTCGGCTGGTATGGGAATGCGGCGAAGAACTTAGAAGACTGGCGACTCGGAACAGTGTAACACTGGAGTGGGTCCCACGTCACGAAAGAATCGCTGGCAATGAAAAAGCTGACGAACTCGCAAGAGCAGGATCGTCAACTCTGATGAACCAGCTGTGGGCATCCAAGGATGCTTAACTAGGTCATGGTTAAAAGGGTGGGTGTGTAGAGTTTGTAGAGTTTAGTGGAATTCACAATCAGATATCACCGAAAAATAACTTTGAAATAATAAATTTTACAACTGACTTTTTATATATTTTTAATTAATCAAAATCTGACAACTCATATATATTATAAATCAACATATCTATAAACAGGGTGATTACTTAATATTGAATATCCAACACCCCTTCTCAATATTAGGTAATTAACCCAATCATTTCCCTAAATCTTCCTAACTTCTGTGCTTGTAAAGGCTTCGTCAGAAGATCAGCTAACATTTTCTCGGTAGGACAATATTCAAAAATGATTGTGTTGTTCTTCCGCAAATCCTTTATAAAATTATATTTTGTATCCAGGTGTTTGGTTCTGTCATTTAATTTTTCTGAGTCCATTAATTTTAAACATCCCTGATTGTCTTCAAATACTTGTATTTGTTCTAATTTTATCTTAAAATCTTCAAATAATTTAATCAACCAAAGTGTTTCCTTGCAAGCTTCACAAAGAGCTATTATTTCTGACTCTGTTGAAGATAGAGCCACGGTGTCTTGTTTTCTGCTTCTCCAGGAAACTAAACCTGCTTTAAATTTAAAAACATATCCGCTGTTAGATTTTCTATCAGATTGTTCTCCAGCCCAATCAGCATCTGAATATCCATAGAGTATATTTTCATTTGATGTTTCACCTCCAAGGATTATCTTTAAATGTTTAGTTCCATTCAAATACTTCAAAACTCTTTTTACTTCAGTCCAATCCTTCTTTGTAGCTTTATTAATTTTTCTGCTTAAAATCGAAATACTTGCAGCAATATCTGGTCTCGAATGAACTGATAGATATAAAAGTTCTCCTATAATTTTTCTGTAAATGTCTTGATTTTCTATAATATCATTATCAATAATTTTGTAATATCCTGTATCTAGTGGAATTTTTGAAAACTTGACATCTAAAAGATTGTGATCTTTCAGTGATTTTTCAATATAGGTTGTTTGATAAATTTTAAAAATTCCATCAGGTTGCCTCTCCACTTGTAGTCCTAGGAAATATTTCAATTCTCCTAAAGATTCAGTTTCGAAATAACAATTGAAATATCGTCCCAATTCTTCAATTGTTTCGCTATTGTGACAAGCCAGCAAAATATCATCGACGTAAGTCAAAATATAAATAGTTTCTCCATTATCTCGTTCTTTAATGTATAAGCAAGGATCAGCTAAGCCCCTTCTGAAACCATAGTTTTGTATAACTCTATCTAAAAGAACGTTCCAAACTCTTGCTGCTTGCTTTAAACCATGAATACTTTTGTTGAGTTTACATACTTTTTTCTCATTTTCTTTAATAAATCCCTCCGGTTGTGACATGTAAATATCCTCCTCAAGTTCACCATTCAAAAATGCAGTTTTCACATCAAAGTGATGAACCAATAAATTTTTGTATCCGGCAATAACAAGCAGTGTTCTTATTGTAGTTTGCTTGATTACTGGAGCGAAAATTTCGTCATAGTCATGTCCATATTTCTGTGAATATCCTTTCGCTACTACTACTATCCTAGCTTTGTAGCGATCTATTTGACCTAAATTATTTCTTTTAATTTTAAATATCCATTTACAACCTACTAGATTTTTGTCTTTAGGTAAAGAACACAGCGTCCATGTGTTGTTAGTTCCCATAGAATCCATCTCTTCTTTCATAGCTTTCTCCCAATGAAGTCTATCCTTTCTTAATTTTATTTCGTCATATGTTTTGGGTTCTTCCTGTTCTTCAATCTCAAAATCATGGTTACAAGCTGAATAACTGCATTCTCCGTATCTTTCTGGTGGTTTACCTTTATTCTTTCTAGTTGATCGTCGAATTTCTTTATTTTCATTGTCCTTTTCTTCTTCAGTTTCAGTCAATTCTAGTTGCGATTTTGTCTCTGGTTGTAGAATGTTACTTTGTTTCTTTTCTTCTACTTCAAATTCGACTTCGTCTTCCTCTTTATATTTCTGATTAACAAATACCTTCTCCTCGTGTTCAGATTCAATAAACTTTACGTCTCTACTAATGATAATTTTATTGGTCTGTTTATTTAATAGTCTGTATGCTTTGGAATTTTCGTCATAACCTACAAAAATGTATTTTCTTGCTTTGTCTTCCAATTTAGTTCTCTTTTGCTTGGGAACTAAAGCATATGCATAACATCCAAATGTTCTAATATGGTTTAATGAAGGCTCTGTTCCAAACCATAGCTCATAAGGAATTCTATCACCATTACCTTTAGTAGGAAGTCTATTTTGTAGATAGGTAGCTGTAACTATTGCTTCTCCCCAATAACATTTTTCAAGATTTGCATCCAGCAACATGCAACGTGCCATTTCTTGAAGAGATCGGTTCTTCCTTTCGGCTACTCCGTTCTGTTGTGGACAAAAAGGTGCTGTGAGTTGTAATTTTATGCCTTCACTCTTTAAATAGTCTTTCATTTCATTACTTAAAAATTCTCCTCCTCTGTCACACTGTAGGACCTTTGGTTTCTTACCAAACTGATTTTTACAGCTTTCCACAAATTCTTTTATACTTCTAAAAACTTCATTTTTCTGTTTCATTAAAACAACATTGGTAAAACGGCTAAAATCATCAATCATGGTTAAAAAATATCTTTTTCTTCCAGGAGTCACATTTGCCATTGGCCCACAAACATCTAAATGTACAATTTCCAAAGTTTCTTTTGTTCTTTTCTCAGAATGCTTTGGAAATGGTAACTTCGTCATTTTTCCTCGAATACAGCAGTCACAGTTCAACTTTTCAATGCATGGTTTCAATGATATTCTTTGAGCCCGATTCTTATCAAACATACTTTTTACTGTTTCTTGATTTCTGTGACCAAATCTCCGATGCCAAACATGAATACAAGCCATATCCTGCTTATCCCATACTGAGTAGACCTTTTCTGCACACTGTAGTCTGTATAATTTATTCTCCAGTTTAGCAACGGCGTATACTTTGTTCGATTTCATTATTTTACATGTTTTATTTGCAAAACTAATTTCAAATCCTTGTCTTTCAAGGACACTTAAAGATAAAAGACAGTTTTCTAATTGTGGAACATACAAAACGTTTTTTACAGGTATTTTTAACATTTCTTTATCTACAAGGCTATTAATTGTACCTTTACCGATGCCTTTTGCCTTTAATTTCTTACCATCAGCAAGAAATATCTCCTTATTAGTCTCTTCCTCAAATTCATCAAAAAACTCTCTATTATTCACCATGTGACATGTACATCCAGAATCTATATACCAAAAATCGGTTTTTCTTTTTTCTTCTTCCTTGTTATTGAAGCAACATTCTTCATCAGAATCTTCTGTAACGTTTTTCATTTCATCTTGAACATTGTTCACCTTGTTTTTACCTTTAAAATTCCTCGTTGATTTCTTATAAAAATAACAATCTTTCTTCAGGTGACCTTCCTTATTACAGAAATAACATTTAAGTTTGCTCTTATTAAAACTTTTTGCTTTCATTACTGTTTCTTCAGTATTGCTGGTTCCTTCCGCATTAAATTTTTTTCTGCGTCTATACTCTTGTAAAAGTTTATCTTTAACAATATCCAGTGTTAAATCATCTTCCTTTCGACCTTCCAAAGACATAACCAGTGAGGTATAACTATCAGGTAAACTGCTAAGTAATAGTGCAATTGCTAAGCGATCTCCAATTTCTTCGCCTAGAGTTTTTAAACGATAAATTAAATCTAGCAACGTTGAAACATGTTCTTCAAGATTACCATCTTCATTTAATGTCAGTTTGCAGATTCTCTTTAATAAACATACCTGATTTGTTAAGGTCGATTTTTCATAATACTGTTTAAGAGATACCCAAGCCTCTTTAGCTGTTTTCGCATTTCTTATATGCGATACTTGATTATCGTCAATCAAGAGCCCAATAGTTGCTCTTGCTTTATTATCAAGTTTCTTCCATGCATCAGTTTCTGGATTTGGTTTATCTTTCTCTATGACTTCCCATAGCTCTTCCTTCTGCAGCAATAGCTCCATTTTAAACTTCCAAATCCCGTAATTATTTCCATTCAACTTTATAATATTAAATTTTAAAAAAAACACAAAAATTCAAATATGACATTCACCAATTGCCAATCTTTTCACTCTTGTAAATGATGTCCAAATTAGATAAAAATCAGCATCGTTAGCAGTATTTATAACTAATAAAAAAGCTGTAATGAACCGGTTCTAAGTAATGTACGAAACAAAGTGTGAGAAATGATTCCTATGGGAACCCTCAACTTTCGGTCACTGACGCCCGGAATTGTTTCTTGTCTTTTTTCCTTTATCGTCTTCGATAAGGGGATATAAAGGAGATCGTTTTAAGGTTACAGTAGGAAACTATCAACGCTATCAGAAGCAGGCGGGTGGATGTTGGGGTTGAAAAAAATAAATAAACATTTGAAATAACTGTTAGAGTGAAGAGGATGTTAAATTTTTGAGAAGTTTATTTTTGGTATGGGATTGAATTGTTTGTCTTGACATTCGCTTACATGGTGGAATGTTTTATTGTAAAGATTTAATAACTTTATCATTAACTAAAAATAGTTCGTCAGCCAACTTCACAGGAATATTCATTTAGACAAGTGACATTATTTGCTTTTTGTTGTTTTACTTTCGTTATCAGGTATTTAAATAAATATTATTTTATAAACAAATGAAAATTAACGATTTTGGTTTGTTGGCAATTGGAATTTCTAACGTTTCGCTAGCATGAGTGGCTATGCTCCTCAGAGTTTCTTCCATCTTCGAAATTTACCATAGAGAGCTATGAAACTTTATGGAACATACTGTATATTATAGTCTCTATCTCTATCTGTATCTGTAGAGTCGGGAGGGTGAGTGTAGGTTCACAGCACTTAGGCCACATGTGATCCATTGTACATCCTCCCGAGCAGTTGTCCTCCTAGGTCATCCTCCATCCTGTCCTTTCCAGGAAGGTGGACAGGTCACTAGGAGACATCTCCTTTATAGGCCAAGACTCACCGAACACACACTCTCTTATTGACGATAACTCCGGACACTTAAATAAGACATACTTGACAGTTTCATCTTCCTTTTTACCCATCCTGCATAGAGGTGTGTCCACTAGCCCCATAGTATGGAGGTGCTTCCTTAGTTGACAGTGGCCTGTTAGAAATCTTATTGTTAAAGGTAGGTTTTTCCTGGTCCTCGACGCCAGCTACCCAGGGTGATCCTGGCAAGACTGCATACTTTGATTCCATCCCATCTCTTAAGGGATTGAGCATGGGTGTAACGTTTGGCTAGTTCCGCAATTGTCGAAGTCGTTGGGCCGTAGGTGTCACTGGGTACTAAAATTTTCAGTCCAGCCGTTTCCCTGGCTAAAGAATCGGCAATGCGATTAACTTTACTCCTGTCGTGCCCTTTATAGTCTCTAATGTACCCTTTGAATATTTTATAATTACAATATTCAATCGCGGTTGTATTTGAAAATAATTCTCTTTAAAGAAACAAATAACATTAATAATAGTCTCTGACTTAACATTATTTATTTTTCACTCTTCTCCTTCATAGTTGTACATTTTATAATACCCTGTTGTTTTCTCATTTTACATGGCAAACATTAATGTAAACTGACGCTCATAGTCTCTCCCTGCGAGTGCTTACTTTTTTCTACATTGCAAACCTCAACCGATCCTGAATGGTGCCAGAAAATTTGAAATTTACATCTGTTCAAAGCCAGTTTGTATCTCGAATTAAACAATGAATAAAGGAAACAGGACAAAAGCGGGCAAAGGATAATAATAGCTCGGGTGTTGATGCTTAAAATAAAGGGAAATATGAAAAAATAGCTTCTATATTAACTTGTGACATTCACTGATCTATTGTGCCCCCTTACTTATGCTTAGCTCCTGAGGAAAGTGTCAGAGATCAGTAGCTCCTTTAGTTCTATTTCCCGGATGAATTTTGGGATATCTGCAGGTGCCCTAGGGCTCTGTGCAATTCGCAAGTATGTGGATGGAGGTTTCTTCTTCCATGCCACAAAATCTTTACTAGTTCATCTGCTATTTCATTTCCTTCTATATTGTTCTCGCCTAGTTCATTGAGTTTGCATATGCATACCTACACCATTTTGGAACTGATTACTCAAGAGCTCAGTGCTTGCATGCCTGCTGGACTATCCGACATTATGATAATCCTTTGCCTTTCTTATGGCATGAAATTCCGCTTGAAAGGTACTTGTGGCTTTTTTCCAAGCTCTCAGAGTGCCTGGGAAACCTTAATGCTCAAAATAATCCACAAAGAAAGAGTTATTGCCGGATGTAACGCTGTAACGCGACATGCAATAGATGAACGAACAATTCAAAAGTATAGGAAAATTATTTTTGGATACAACTAGAATATTATTTTTAGTCACTGCCCGCACTAATAGTCTATAGAATAAGAGGAGTAAATATAAGTCGGCTAGCGTAGGTTTGTGCTGTTGCAAGTAGTGTAAACGTAATGTCAGTCAAGTTGATGGAACTACGATGGAATACATACATATATGCATATATAGTGTTGAATGTGGCGCTCAGAATGAATGACTGCTGAATGTTGAATGCTGGCGGGTTGCCTGTTCGTAACGTGTACGTTAATTACAAGTTTAGGATGTGGTTTTTTGACTTTTGTGGTGGTAGCGAAGCGGCGCTTTCGTTACACATATTTTTGTCGAAAACGGACGGTTTTACTGAAAAATTTACCGTTTGGAGAACAATAGAGACGGGATGTCGTCAGCTAATTACTATAGGAATAATTTATACTTCGTTTTATGCTGGTTCCATGACTTTTTATTTAGTATTTGAGAAGCGTATGATATATTTTTTGGATCGATATATAACGAGAACGGTATTATTAGTTCATTGTAGTTGAAGAGATTATTTTTTGCCGGAAAAATTACGACAACCGGAAGTCGACTGTAGCTTTGTTATTTTAAATGGAACACCCTGTATATTAATACATTTTTGAAATTAACGTAAAATTTTAGTATACTTTTGTCTGAAAACTTTTTCGAAAAATGCATATTTATTGAGTTATTAATTTTTTTGTAAAAAATTTGACGGTTGCAGACCCTTACAAATTATTTTTTTTACGAGGATACCTTCAAAGATATGAAAATGGTTTCTGTTCGGTTGCTTTTAGCAAGGTCAGACCTATTTGAATCTATGATGAAAATTTTTTCTTGTTATACAGGGTGTGTATAGAAAGTGTTCAAAGCTTAACTTCATAAATATCAACTTTCTTTATTTTTTTGAATAGAACCACCCGGTTTTTTCTATTTTAATGCATTCAGGGGATAAAAATAAGGAAAATTCATGTATAATTTTCTATACCTAAACCATACCGTTATCCAGATATTAAATGTGTTCTGTAAAATTTTAGAGATGCAGGATATCTTACTGCAAATAAAGCACATTTATGTTCTTGTTACAACTTTGCCATATTCATATGTATCAAAAGAAAATTTACATAATCTTTTTTATTTCTTATTGCTTGTATCAACGGGTCAAAATAAAATTTAGTCCACACCTGCATCTCTCAAAATTTACCCAAAACATTCAATATCTGGATAACGGTAAGGTTTAGGAATAGGTACCGGGTGGTTCAATTTAAGAAAATAAAGAAATTTGATATTTATGAAGTTAAACTTTGAACACTTTTTATACACACCCTGTATAAAATGAATAAATTTTCAACATAGATTCAAATACGTCTGACCTTGCTAAAAGCAACCGAACAGAAACCATTTTCATATCTTTAAGGGTATCCTAAAATAATTTGTAAGGGTCTGCAACGGTCAAATTTTCTACAAAAAAATCAATAACTCAAAAAGTATGCATTTTTCGAAAATAGTTTTCAGACAAAACTATACTAAAATTTTACGTAGATTCCAAAAATGTACTAATATATAGGGTGTTCTATTCAAAATAATAAAGTTACAGTCGACTTCCGGTAGAACCGGAAGTCTGCTATCTTTAAAAATATTGATTATAGTAATATAATAATATTAATATAGTTAAAAAGATCGTATCCAAAAACCCAAACATAGAAATTTTCATGATTTTACAATAAGTATTTTACCATATACAGATAGTTTGAACTTGTCGTGGGACACCCTGTATGGACGCAACAAAGAAACTTGGCTATGGGTGCCAGAGCATGAAAGAGTTATCGGAAATAAGATTGCTGGTACTTCTTTCATAGGATCCGAACCACTTTGTGTTATCCCAAAAATCATCGTTCTGCAAGATGTCCGGAAATGTGCAGCCTATTGGATAAATACTCTAGGACAAAGTCAAAGAAAAAGCTTATCACGACCTTCAGCTCATTAGTTACCCTACTATGGATTCCAGGATACACTGGAATAAAAGGAAATGAAATAGCAGATGAACTAGCAAAGAAATTCATTAAGGAATTAAGCAAAAAGAAGGAATGGGATCCAAATACCATCAACAGACTTGGAAAGAATGCCATTTAATGGTACACAGACGGCTCAAAAGCAATAGAAGGAACTGGGATAGGAGTGTTCCGGCCAGGAACCGAACACTCTGAAAGCTTGGGAAAAACCCCAAGTATCTTTCAAGCGGAAATCCACGCCATAAGAAAGTGCGCCCAGTTCAATATTGATAAAGGATACAGAAGACAAATGATTATCATGTCGGATAGTCAAACAGCCACTAAGGCACTGAGCTCTTTTGTAATCAGTTTCAAAATGGTGCGAGAATGCCTAGACAAACTTAATGAACTAGGCGAGAACAATATAGTCACCTTACTAAGGATTCAGGACACACTGGAATAGAAAGAAATGAAATAGCAGATGAACTATAGCAAAGAGGGGTACTGAAACACCTTTCTGGGGGCCTGGACCCCTTGCGGAATCAGCCCCAATGTAATATTGGAAGAAATAAGTAAAGCCGAGAAAAAGAGAAGATCTGACTATTGGAAAGATCCAGCTGGGCTTATACAATCAAAGACTATTCTGGGTGACTACAACCTGTTGAGATCAAATAAATGCATAAGTCAAAGTAAAACTGCGCTAAGAATTTCAACAAGGATCCTAACGGGACATTGTCGTCTGAATGAGCGCCTGAAAAAGCTCAAAATAGTGTAGGAAGATGAATGTAGATTTTGTGGCATGGAAGAAGAAACCTCCATCCACATACTTTCCAATTGCACAGCTATTAAGAATCCTAGAGCACAGCACCTGGGAGATTACTGGATAGAAGAGGAACATTTGCCTAAGTTAAAACCTGCAGATATCCTAAAATTCTTCCGGGAAATAGGACTAAAGGTAAAAAAAAGAAGTACCTAAGGGGGCACAATAGATCTTTTTGGTCTCAGGTAATATCACTCCAAAATACATACATTCAGCTCACTGCGCTGAATTGCTCTTGGAGCTTCATAAATTTGATGGGTAAACTTGACAGTGTAGCAGATTATCTGCCAACTCCTCAACTATCTGCATCAGCTCTATTTGGAGCTTGATCAGGTTACTGACATTTTTGTCCAAGTCGATAATTTAAAATTTAAAGCCAATTTCATTGAAAATTTAATTTGTACTAAAGTTTCAACGACCTTATTTCCTCGTAACTTTTAGACATTCGACTAGCCAAGCCTCAATAATTTCACTCGTTTCGAAATAATATTTTACAACTGCCGATATTGCGTTAGAAATTTTTTTTCTCTTATAATGTTACAACTGTGTTAAAAAGATAAACGTACTATCTGTATACTTATTAGGTAATAAATCCACTGACTCATTGTGTATAATATTGCCATACGAATAAATACAACCAATACGATTTACGATGTATAAATTAACTCTCTGTATAGTTCATAAAAAATAAACAATGTCTTAATAACCTCCTATTACCATCTGCAATTCACTTGTTGCATTATTAGAGCGAAGGCCATATCTAAAACGTGTCTACCCCGTGGTAACGCGCATTTATTATTTACAATTACATACTTGCTTTAGCTAAGATGTACATGCTTTCCTCAATTTTGGATAATTTCAGGTACATTATCCTGCATTAAAATTATGAAAAAAAAA
>CAJUYG010002361.1:33579-51153 GCA_910591675.1 Galerucella calmariensis | reverse complement strand
TCTTTGAATTTTGGAGAGGTTTTCTCTCGTCGTCAATAGGCTAGTTCACCAAGTTACATAAACTATATTTTTTACCGTAAAAATTAGATATACTTAGAAATCCATCCTTTTACCACACCAAATAATAATAAAATACGAGGGCGGTTTGACGGAAGGGTGACTTTTCAATGGGAAAGTTACTTTACTGTATGAAAATACCATATTTTCAAGCTCTACACACAATTTTTCCAAGCCATCCGAAAAATAACTCAAACCGTTTGTCTCTGCAATCATCTTTTGATTTGTCTTAATGATGTACCCAAGTTTCATCTACTGTGACATATCGATGAAAAAATTCACTCGGATCACGTTTAAAGAACATTCCCTTGAATTTTTAATGCAAGCAATAAATAATTGTGTCAACCACCTTGCAGATACCTTATTCATTATTAACAATTTCTGGAGAAGTTACAGTCAATGACGGTCCTGTACGTTCAGCATCATTCGTGTTCATTTGGCCACTTTTGAAAAAGAGAACCACTTGCAAATAATTTCATGGAACGGAGCACAGCCAGGATAATATTTACTCAACTTTTTCTCGGCTTCTTTAATTGTTTTCCAACGTAAAAAATAATGTTTAATTAACGCTCGAAATTCTTTTTTCTCCATGTTTACCCAACAACGAAAACTCTTTTCTCCAAATGAGTATTAAAACTAATCCATCTGTCAGATTTATATAAAATTTTGACAGATGACATCAGAAACATGGCGGAAGGTCATTTTATACTAGACAATTTTTCGTGCAATATTCAGTCCAAGTTTTGGTACAATATTTGGAATAGATTTCTTGTGTGGAATATTGGCCAACTGTTTGAAGCTATTTTAGACTATTCCAATTTATTGAACAATATTTAGTTCAAGACTCTGCGCAGTGATTTGATTTCATGATAAGATAAATATAACCTTTTCAAAAATTTCGTTAGTCATGGAGCCGTAAAATTTGAAATAATTTATTAATTTGCACTTCACTGGATTCCATTTTTAGTAGACTATCATATCGTTAGAATGTCATAAAATAAAATATTTTATTTCACATTTTACCAGAGGTGTGATCTACTATGAATGGACCTTAATAAAATTTGACAACAAAGTTTTGTAGTCTTAAACTTAAAATATTATTGATTGTCTAGTTGTCATATTTTTTCGTTGGGTCAGATAGGGACCAAAAATTTTTTTATCAATTTTATTACTAGTTAATCTTGACAACGGTAGCTGGAACGCTACCGAAACGTCGTAATAAAAAATAAAAAACATTATTGTGGTTTGATTCCCAAAAGAATGAGAAAAAAGAATGAGTAATGCCACAAGGAACTTACAGAAGACATAAAAAGACTCGAAGCATTCACTGATAAGTCAACATACTTTGTTTGTGTATTTTTAGGATTTTATTTTTCTTCAATAAGAATTGTTATAAATTACATTATAAAATACGTTGTGAATCCATATTGAGAGGGTTATTGAAAACCGCACACGCTTGTATTAATCTAAACTTTTTTTTAATACGTAGATGATATTGTTCTTATAGCTTGTGGTGTTATTAATGTTCAAAATTATTCAATAAAATAATGGGTCAGTTCTTCACAAATTAAATTTTATTAAATAGGTACTGCTTTTTCCCAAAAAACAGGTAATCTTTTTCAGTAGATTATCAACAAAACTGGCGTATATTATGTTTTAAAAAAAATTATTTTATTTGATTCAAAGTCCGGATCAGCTCTAACAAATATCGCTTTTTTTACCAGTGAGGTGCATGTGCATTTGGATCTGATGTAAACATTTGGAACTATTATTACCTGCTCCATCAAAATAAGTTTTTCTTGTTCTTTTCAACATTGGTGATTTAATTTCCACTACACATTCATCATAAATAGCATTTGGAGAAGCTCCTTTAATTGGGCAGTCTGTAGTTGAAAAAATTGCAATTCTTTACTGAGTAACCTATAGCGTTATCTCCGTAACTTTGTACACAAGACCAAGAATAAAATAAAACATCTGGAATCACCCTGTATATCATTTGAGAGAGCATGTATTTATGAAAATATTTACATTTTTAATCTTTAGGTCCACACATTTTATTTTATTCACACAAAATCTTGTAGGTAATTCAAAATAAATAAACTCTACGCGAGGCACGTTACAGTCAGAAGCGTCATGTTTGTGCACATTAACTTTCATATGTGGTGACGTCACAGTCATAGTCCTCGCCCCGCTACGGTATGCTTGTTCAATTGGTTGTATTAGGAGAACGACATATTCTATTGACATGAAATTTTCAGAATCATATTTTTATCCTCAGTACTTTGTTTCACGACAGTTAAAAATGATTTAAAAATCTTACTGAACGAGCGCATTTTTAATTTCAGACCTAACAAGTTGGATTGTTGATAAACTTGAACTGAATATTGCACAAGAAACTGTCTAATCTAAAATGACATTTAGACTTAACAATTTGAATTGTCCCAAAACTTGAACTAAATATTGCACAAGAGATTGTCTAATCTAAAATGACATTTACACTTTATGAAAAAATTGGATCGAAAGTTTAGTGCCATGCTGCGGCCATTTTTGCTGGCGTATAACGTCCATCCAGAGCGCCTTTTGCAAACTATCATCCGGTGTATACATTTTGTTGAAAAAGTTATTGGTGGGGAATTTAATCTATTTTAACTCGTGCTCGTAACAAGATCTTAAAGAATAAGTATTGAATCAACAGTGAATCCAATATCAGTTGTGTGAGAAACACGTTTACACAAAGAAAGAATTTACCAGTATCATATTTAATTCCTTTTTCGAAGCAAAGAATTTCTTTAGAGAGAAAAGTATAAATTTGATCTTGATTAAAATCCGTTTCGATTATATTGAAACGCCAACTGACAATTCAATGAGGATACCGATTAAAAAAGAAGTAGGCAGCAGAGTTTCGATCTCTGGAGCATTGGTGTATTAAAAAAAAAAGCTGCTAAGGAGGATCCTAACTTTTGCGGATTTCTTAAGCCTGTAATAAATTGTCTTCCACGTATTAGAGAATCTTTTTATTTGTAATAGTCCACTAGATTCTAGAAGATAAAAGAATTTCTGAGACAGGCATTCATTGACGGAATTTTAACAGTTCAGCTCCTTCATACTTTTTTATTGGAGACCCATTCAAGTCATAATAACTAGACAATAAAATCTATACGGTGTCTCATACTGTTTATTTTGTGGAAATGATTTTATCTTGCTCTACGGATTGTTTTGTGCCTTGATAATAATAATAAGATTCCCGATCTAACACGAATACTAGAACATGTTGATACCATGTCAGAAGCCTTGCTAGCGTTACAACAAGTTGGGGCACCTCCACATTACGCTACGGGTCGCATTAGGCTCGCAGTAGCACCAGCAAACCATAGAGAAATATAATATAATGAGAGTTGTCGACCCTGTAGTAACAGTTGGCATCACGTCGATCGAAGCGCACCAGGGAGGGTTGTTGGAACTAATTTTTGAGGGCGGGATATTTAAATTGGTTAGTTTGGATTGTGGGTATGTAAATCTCACAATTTGTCTGAAAATTGTTTATTATATAATTATTATTATTTCATTACAAAAAATTAAAACTTACTTCATTTTTTCTAATGAAATGGTTATAATTAATAAACAGTTTCAAGACACATAAATTAGATATGTGAGAAATCAACACTAATTTAAAATGTTCATTAAACTGCACATAATATAACAAATAATCTACATCTATATTATTATTGGTTTGGCTAATGGAACCATAAGGATCCGCAGTCAATATCACAACCTCACACACACACACACATCTATATTATTATCATCAATTCATCGAACATTTACATATTATTAATCACAAGATAACATATTTTTACTAAACTTACATTATATTTAGGAAAGTTAATCCAATATCATATCCAATTGCACATTATTTTGAAATTATTCACAAAAACTGCAAAAATTTAAATAAAAAGGAGTTAGAAAGTAGATTCTCCATTTATATGAAGACAGGAACAGGTCTGTAACAAAATAAAAATAAATAAAATGCATTATCTGAAATTACAATTTGTTAGGTAGATGAGTTTCTTTGTGGCTATCATTATTGTTAGAAAAAATGAGCTTTCATTTCACAGTATTTTCAAAAAAAAAAAAAGAATGAATATTATTATTATGTTCAACTATTTTTGGTAGTAGTGTATGATCTAAGGATTCCAAAGGTGTAACAAATCTAATAAGTATTTAGCATAATGAGCCTGTGAATGCATTATTATTGAAATGACCTTTCACAACCTTTGATACTTTGTAGAAGGAAATTCTAAAATGTTATACCACTGTTCACTTTGATTAATATCAGATGGAAATTTGAAAAATGTTTTATTCTTACTACAAATTGCTAAATGGCCAAAAATATTTACCAAGCATTACAATTTTTTGCAATACAACTAAGACGTATTATATTTGGTGACGATATTTTAAAGGTTTACTTACTTTCATTTCCTTAATTAGAACTCAAATCCTTAATAAATTTATAAATAAACTAATTTCAAATCCGACTCACCATTTTGTAGAATAATTATAGACACTTACACTATGACTTTGACAAGCAGAAGCTAGATTCACTCCAGCGAATGTATGATTGATTTTGTATATTTTCGTTTTTAATGACTTAAAAGTTGATATACTAGGATCTTTCATAATATTTATCGACAATGAAGGATAAATAAATGTAATTTATATTATTTTAAACCATTCTATTCTATTTCCCTTTTGTAAAAAGTCTTGTAGTTTTCACGACCGAAGCGACTCGATGCGCGGGTCAGTTGCGCAGAAACGTTGTGCCTTATACCGCCTATACTTCAATCCGTCTCTTTTATTTTGTCTATGCAGCAAACAGCGACTGGCAACCCGGCCACACTCTGCTACTCGCGTGGTTTCTAGCACAGTATAGGAACAAGCCAGTATGTTATCTCGTGACGTCACACTCCCGAGTTCTCTGTGACCCACAACGTCGTTCGGATGAGTATCTCATCCGGAAGCCAGTGGTGTGCTGCGATCCAACCAAAGTGCAAGTGGTTAATTTGCGAATAACATTATTTATTATACAGGGTTTATATTTTTACGGCTTTTCGGACAAACAAACATTATAATTTTTATAGTTTATAAGCATTTTTTTGCAATGGAAACCAATAAAAAGAAGAAAACGGGTAGTGTGTGTGTAAGCCAATAAATATTTTGTATGAGACTATTGTTTTATTCACTCATCGGTGTACTGTTCTACAATATTCAAGAAAAAACATTTAACACGTTCAAGTCATTTTAAAACTTATGCCACCGACGCCTATGGTAAAATGAATCGTAAAGCGATCCGTTCAAGGTCATCAAAAGCTCTGGCAATTCATGAATGAAATTTATAATTGTTATACTACTGGTTCGTTCCTATACTGTGATTCTAGTTCCAGTTAGCATGTCGTCTGTGAGTCCACGTAAACAAGTGATTAGGTGGTTCTTAAGAATGTGTGTGAAGGAGCTTTGTTTGGAAATAATGAACCGCAAGAAGAGACGATGGTGGTGTCCCAAGTAACAATTTATGCTGATTATTGATTGAAAAAGCGCTTAAGCGGTTTATTGTTCAGTCTAAAGCTGAATATCGGTTTCAAACTTATGTTGAATAAACCCTTGTTAAGCTCTTATTCGCCCGATAGTGGAGAATTTAAACAGCCATTACTGGACATCATGGCTGCCAGTCACGACTAAAGAATCGCTTCTTCAGCTTTTATTTAGTCGTTGTAGTTCCGCCTTCATGTAGATTGTGTAGTGTAGCTGATTTAAATTGCTGACAAAGCTTCTATGCAGCTCTTGTTCAGTTCACCTTCAAAGCAAAAACAATTTAATATGGATGTAGGCCTTGGAAACAAAGGGGGAAATAATAATAAGGAGCATCCACAGGACTTTCAGAAAAGTTGATAAAAAAGGACCCAGAAACTTACAGCAATGTTTCACGAATGTCAGTTCCTACATTCCAAGAATTGCTGGAGCTAGTTGAACCGCTAATTATTTAAAAATAAGATACTATATTTAGACAGTTGATTTCCTGTAAAATCAAGTTGGGAATAACCTTCAGATACCTTGCGAATGGAGATAGTTTTAGATCTCTGGCTTTGTTGTTTAGAGTGCCGCATAACACGATATCGGTGTCTTTATACAAAATTCAAATACTGGCAAATACTCGCCGGCTGGACGTGTCATCTGCGAATTTCTTGGTCACACCAAGCTTATAGTAGCGGCTTCCTTAATTCGCGGCTGGCAACCAGCCTAATGTGACCCGTGCTTAAGGAAAGAATCCACCAATGCAATAATTCAAAAAACTGGGATGGATGGCTATAGCGGGAAGGGGGTTGAAGTTATAAAGTCTACGTATAAGCAAACAGACGCCCTTCTTTATAAGTTTCTCATCATTATCTTTTTGAAGGTAAAAATGTCATTATTGTCACTGGGAGACATGTATTGATTGTGATCTTGGTGTCTTCTTCAGTCCATGATTAAGCTCTCAGAGCTCTCGGATGGAGAACATATACCTTGTTCTGATTAAGTGCGAATACGCCGAAACCCGTCTACAAATTATGTTGTCCCTTCTAATTGCAAACCAGAATGGTTGGTGTTAAATATCTTGTAGATATACCAGCCCCGTTTGACTTTGAAGTGTAATTCCATAGCCGTCGGTTCCTATAGCCCGGGAAGTAGTTGTTGCTTCTTAGTTAAACGGTCATGTTTTTAAAAAATATCCGATAATCATCATTCTGCGATTTTTATTGACTGTTCCCATCATTGAAATCTTCCTAGTTAATTCTAGTTTCGTCCTCGTTGAACTAGAAGACATTCTTATTACTTTTAGCTTGTACATTTTCTTAGATCTCAATTTTCAACATTTTTGGAACTTTAGTTCTTTACGTCAGGTTATGTTTGTGCGACCGGGGGTCGCGATGCAAAAGATCTGACCGTTACGTTACGTTATGTTACGTTGCTTCGTTATGTACTTTGCTTGCGTGCGTGTGCTCTCTCCTGAGTCCCTCTCGTTTACGAAGCAGCGATTCATATGCTTCGGCCGGGAATCGAACCTGGGCCGCCCACGTGTAAGGCGAGCATTCTACCACTGAACCACCGATGCTATATTAAAATTCTATGCAAAGCTGGTATTCGCAGTGCTGGTGATCTACTCGAATTTGTTCGGATAAATTGTTACTATTATTTCCATAATTTTTTTTGCGCGATTGATCTTTTTTGTTTATTTACAGCATCGGTTGTCAGGACGGTAGGTTGGGTTTACTAGTTTCTAAGTTCAACACGTCAGTAAGTGATTTACTTACCGATCAGACGACGAAAAGTAATAAGAAGCATAAAAACAATTTCACCAAAATGCAAAATATATTTTAAACTGATCGAGAAGTATAAATGTCACTTTTGACATTTCGTTCATTTCGAAGAAATTTAAATTATTTTATTCGGAATTCATTTCAATACGATCGCGCAAAAATGGTATAAGCATCTCGAACGGTAAGGGTAATTACAAAGTTTGCATGTAGATTCCTCTCGTAAAATTGGACAAAATGATATAAGGATTAAGGGGTCTAGCACATTTACTTTTCGAGATACAGGGTGTTGAAATTTTGAAAACTTGATTGTTTTAATTCGATAACTTCAAAATGGATGGAAAAATTGATTTGACATTTGGCAGGTTGTTTTTAAATGTAAAAGGGCATATTTTGATAGAAATAGTAGTTTGTGCAACTAGTGTGGATATGATGGCAATATCGCACGGGGACAAAGTGCGATATGGACAATCCACTCGAGTCGAACAGCATAATTTTTCTACGACCCACTTAAGAAAAAATCTAGAAAATAAAAGTTTCTATAAACTGTAATATAACTTCATATTGAAAATTTAACAATTTAATTTTATGTTTCCACTAATTTTTTTGTGGTAAATGTACAGTTCTTGAATGTCCAATTTGTATAATGCTACGGTTTCCCTTTTTAAATAGACGATGCTGTTATAAGTAGATGCTGCCAGTCGGACTACCTCATGAAGGGTACCGTACCATTATCTATAATAATGAATATTCCGCTAAATATTTCAAACGTCTACCTGTTGTTGTTATCAATATCAAGCGGAATAATTATTTAAAAACAAAATTAACAATAAAAAAAACTTCTTCACGGGGAATCGAACCCGGGTCTACCGCTTGAGAGTCTGGTTTGCTCACTACTAGACCACCGAGGAATATGCAAATTGTTTATCTATAACGTCAGATGTATTACATAATTTTTGCTTGAAAGTAACTAGAGTTCCTACCGTATGTCCCGCGACACGTTCTACCTTTTTTCAGAATTCAATTCCAAATCTATTGACTGAAACTACAAAAACCTAGTTAGGAATAAGCTATCGCAAATAAAACATTCTCACATGTCTGTGAAAGATTTCTTGTCTAGTTTAGTACATAATCAACCTCGATAACATCCAATACTTCTCAATGTTTCAATAATATTTGTCCATTAGTAGAACATCATCATTCATTTGATATAGCAGAAAAACAATCATGGATATCTGGTTAATCTGCAAAAATTCACTACATACAATTTTTTCATCTATTTTTTCGTCTATTAACCGCTACAACAATGACACGAAAAACACATTATAGGTATTAAACTATGCAGTGATGTGATATTCGAATCAATAACTCGTATTAGTAGTGGCACAGGAATGAACGTAGAATAATTATTATTTTAATGATGATTGACTTGCACATAACATGCTGATTATGCTGGCAGTCAGTATTCAGTCTAAACGCATCACTCCCAGCTTGTCGTGAAGAATGGATGCTCATAATGCAATCGCTGGGTCAGCAACTCCATTGCTGAACCCGTCGGAGAGCTCCATTGATAAGTCCGCTAACTACCAACTTCATATAGCCCTGTGTAATGAACAAACCCGCTTTGAACTGAATTATCCATTCCAATAATAGATTTTTCTTAATATGAGTCTGAAACGAAATCGGCGTGAGCTGTGAACGTACTATGAGGAAGGAAAACGTATTGCTTTGAATCATGAATACATTTTCACAGCAAACAATCATAAATTAAACAACTTCAGGAAAAACATTAGAAGAAAATGAGAAATTCGAAATAGTCCTTTAAAAATTTAAAGTTTAATCTAATTATTTTCAATGCTCAAGACAGCCATTCGTCTTAGCACAAAAAGAAAACTGACTACCAAACTAAACATACTTTACGGAAAATGAATAGCTCAACTAGGAAATTTATGCAGCTTCCGGGGTAATTTCGCGCTACTGATATGCTGACTGTGCTGGAAAATTACCGATGCAGAGGCGAAATGAAGCGAAGAACCCAATTTGCAATTATGGGTTTGAAGTGGAACATAAGTGATTCCGCCGGTTCTACCATTGATCATTCCAAAACACAACTTATTTAATCAAGGTAGCTGGAGATGTAAATTTATGGTAAATATGTAGTTCGCTTCACAGGTTTGACTAAGAAATATAAATTCAAGTTGATGAGTTGACATTTTATTTGGCACACCGAAAACGGTTTCATCAAAACAAACAAGATGAACCCTCCAAGAGTGAAAACCATTTTCTTATCTTTTTTTATATACTGCTCTACACAAGTTGAGGATGTCACGAATATTCAATTTTTGTCAGAAATGATCCACTCTCTTATTCACCAAAGCTTGAACTGTAATAATATACCATTTTGTTCAATTTCTTATCTGAATAGTTTTTGAGTTTTAGGCAAGCTGTTTTCTTTCTAGAAACGCAGTAGCGTGTCAATCCTAGTTCAAACTAACAGAATGGCGAGCAGTACAGGACACTATTTGGAGCCACTTTTTACACCCTTATATCTCGAAAACTATTTAACATAAGCATGTTAAATTTGGATTATATATTAAGACTTGCGAGGTACGTATGTGCTTCATACCCACCTCAAATTGAGATGTTAATGTCGAAAAATCATTAATTTCATCATTGATTGAAACTCAGTTCCTGTTGACCTAGAAAGTTCAAAGGACTATGCTTCCAGCATATGGAAAATAAAAGACGACTCAAATGCGGAAATTTTGATACCAACTTATTCATCTTGAAAAATAGAACATTTGATAACATTGCGCCAATGTTGTGACTTTTATAATTAACTCACAATTATTGATATTATTGATATACACAACGCCGAAATCCTCTAGCACGAACTCTATGTTTACAAACTTAACACTGCATTTTCTTAGTTTTTAAATACTTGACTTTAAAAAATCTTTGAATTGGATACGCACACTTCTAGCACACAGAGCGATTATTTATTAAAACTGGTCATTTGTGGTTAAAACTTGTTAGTCTACAATTAGATGGCTACGCCTTTTTCTTTCATACTCCTATTACCTGTCGGGGATCTGTCAGGTATAAATATTTGCGATCTATAATCTATCATATTTTTATACAACTGAAAAATATAATATTCATAAGTCCGACTCTGTTTCACCGCAGCAGGTGGTGTCCTATTGAATGGTTAGATGGGCGTGCATAAATTCGATGCTAACATTTCACTTAATCTTTTTCTCACTTTATGTACCTGCTTGTAGACCCTTAAATTCGACGCTAGGTACCTCTACTAATCCTTCTACCTGTATTATTTTGTACAAAAATATCAGAAAATAAGAGATAGGAAACAAAAAAAAAACAAGAAAACACAGGCCCAAACCCGGTTGATCAAAGTGTAACTATGTATAAAAATATCAGAAAATAAGAAATAGAAAACTAAAAAAAGGCAAGAAAACCCAGGCCCACCCCGGTTGATCAAATATAAGCTTAATCCCTCAAGGACATAATCCTTCCGGCAGCGTCCAATTTAAGGGTGTCTCTTCTGGGCTACAGGTAGTTAGCGTCCAATTTGAGGCCGCCCGGTTAGATTATGTAATCGAATCGAAAATTTCTGACAAATAAACTGATTTTGTGGGTTTATTAATAATTATGGATCCATTTCTAGTAGACTATCATATCGTTGGAATGTCATAAAATGAAATATTGCATTTCACATTTTGCCACAGATATGATCTACTATGAATGGACCTTAATAAAAATTTGATAACAAAATTTTGCAGTCACTTCAAAATAATTTTTGATTGTCTAGTTGTCAAATTTTTTCTGTTGTGTCAGTTAGGGATAAAAATTAATTTCTACTTATTTTTTCTTGACAACGGTAGCTGGAACGCTACCGAAACGTTGAAATGAAGAATTTAAAAATATTGTGGTTTAATTTCCCAAGAAATTAAAAAAAGAATGAATAATATACTACAAGGAACATACAGAAAATGTTATCAAATTTTCTATTTTTCAAGACGAATAAGTTGGTATCAAAATATCCGCATTTGAGTGGTCTTTTATTCTCCATAAGCTGGAAACATAGTCCTTTGGCATCCATATAGGTAGTTGGGTGGATACAAAGAAATAAATCAGAAAATAGTGAGTTTTCATCATTTCATCATAATATTCAATCAATTTATTCTATTAGAAACACTTATGCCTCTGGTTGAAGAATCAGCCAACAAAATTGATGACAGCCGGTCTTTATAACGTCCCAGAAAGGGGAAGGTGTTTCATTCATTCATTTATTCATACGCTTGGCTTGGGCTGAACAGCTTATGCACTTGAACTGAATTTTTGTACCATGATATCTATCTACTTCCATTCCAGAAGCTTCGTGTCCTCTATATAGGCCACCAGTATATCTGGAGGGATCTTCAGTAGTTGTGATGGTTGTATTATTTCCACTCCTAAGTGCTTCCGTCTGAGTCCTTGTAAGTTCTCACAGAACCAGAGTATGTGAGTAGGTGTTTCATCGTAGAGTTCACATTTTCTGCACATAGGTTCACCAACTTTGTCCATCCTGTGCAGATGCTTCTTCTGAGTTCAGTGTCCAGTCACCAGGTCGGTGACTGTCTTCAAAACCAAAACGGTTCCGGACCTGTAAAAGCTCCTCTGTATCTGTATCTGTAAGAATTTGAAGGGTCTGTGACCCCCACAGTACTTGGGCCACAATTGGCCCATTGTGCATCCTTCTGAGGTTCGGATGTGTCTTGTGTGTTATATTTAATGATTACCTTGTAGGGCCTGTGGAAGGCATATTGTGGTGAGATTGCGTCCGTATTTGCCTGTAGCAGTGGGACCTCATTGAGTGCCTCACGCCATAGGTTACGTCTCAATCTACCAGATCCGACGTCAGGTTGTATACCGGTAGAGCGTAAGCGTGTCATGGTCATCAAAATAACATCCTTGATGTGTATGTCAAGGAGAGTGAGACCAAGTATCACCTCTATCGCTCTGGTTGGTGTGGTTCTCATGCCTCCTGTTGTATTGAGGCATGCTGTTCTCTGAATTTGATCCAGTTTACGGACGACTGTCAGCTGGTTTGCTTTAACTCCCCAGGAAATCGCGTACGTTAGCATAGGTCTGATGATGGCAGTGTAGATCCAGGCAGTAGCCCTGGGTGACATTTCCCAGGTACGGCCGATGGTTCTGCGACACTTTTCATAGGAAATGTATTCTTTTTCTACTCTTTTTTCTAAATGAGAGGTCCATGTTAACTTACTGTCATATGTGATTCTGATGTTTTCATCAATTTTTGTGTTCAATAGGGCGTAAACTTATTCTGCCAAAATTCAGATCCGCTTGAATTTTTATATTTCCGGCTAAATTGACCGGGCTACATGTATAATAGTATCAATTCCTATACCGAATAAAGTGAAATAACAAATTCAGTTTTCCAGAAACAAGTAAAACTTCACTTGTCTGAAGAAAAGTTCTTCTAAATGCAGGGCATTCGGTATTTCTCCGCATCACGAGTGAATGCAAATTTAGAAATGTGAACTTCAAACAATGCGGCTTGCCAGATGAAGTTTGAAGTTTACCGAGCTTATACTCCATTTCACAAAGTCTGACATAGTTCAGGTCACAAAGGGACATTTGGACACTATCAATGCTCCGAATTCTGGATGGATTAGATGGGACTTTCGAGTTTCTAGAGAGACGTTAAGATGGAAGTAAATATTAACTTTATTCATGTCGGTGTAGGGAAATAATACACAGTGGATTTTTATACCGAGCGTTATAGTTGGAAATATATACGAGTACAATGCGGCAGAGGATGAAAGTAATCAATACAGTATAGTTCAGAGAAATGGGGATACTCTACTCACTAGTGCACGCATCAGACGTTGTTTTTTACATACAAATGGATCACTTTAGACCAAAAGTACAAGTAATTAGCAATACGGCAATTAAAATTACTCCAGTTTTATCAAAGTTGCAGTATTTAATATACACATAGATTCAAAAGTTTTGCATCACCCTAAATCTCCGAAAAAAAAATGTGTCCATTATAAATGATTCAGAGATTAATCAAATAATTAGTTTCAATAAAAAAAACGTGTATATTTGTCAAAAATTTTGATCATCCAATAATAAACTTGCTTTAAACATAAAAAGTATTCTTAGAAATTAAATAAATTAAATACAAATTACACAACCATCCAACCCGTGGTAGGTATGTTTTGACTGTAGTAATTATGATTTAATTTACCTGTTTTCTTTCTTTTTTTTTTTTTACTATGTGTACCTAACTACGAATAGCCACTCACTGTTCATGTATTTACATTTACGTGTGAACAATAAACATTTCATTTCATTTCATTTCAAAATACAAATTACACCATATACTATGGTAATTGGGTTTTTGATAATATATATATATATATATATATATATATATATATATATATAAATACAAATTGATTCTTTTTTAAAAAAAAGTTAAGTGAGAACCTGCATGAGAACTTTTAATAAAGAGTATTTCCACCTCTAGAATTTATGCAAGCTTGAAGTCGCCTGCCCATGCTTTTTACCAAATTATTGATATTCTGTTGAGGAATGTTTCGCCATTCTTCTTGGGCCGCATGAACAAGCTCTTGTACACTCCTGGTGGATTTCTGCGAGCTGCCACTACCCTGGCAAGCATGTCCCAAGATTGTTCTATGGGATTCATGTCAGGAGATAGGGCAGGCCAGTTCAAACGATTGATCCCTTCAGTTTCAAGATACTCATTTACAGCTCTGGTGCGATGAGGTCGGGCGTTATCGTCCATGAAAACGAAGGAATTGCCAACAGCCGCACCATAGCCTCACGTGAGGATGTAGAATCTCTCTGAGATACCTATCACCAGTCATCGTTCCCTCCACATGAATTAATTCTGTGCGATCATTTAACATGATACCAGCCCCAAACATAGCACTTCCTCCTCTGAAGGGCGGCACGGGCGAGCATGGGCAAGCTGAGCAGCTCTCGTTGGATACCGCCACAGACGTATTCGATGGCTATCTTGTACCAAACAAATCCTTTCTCGTCGGAAAAAACACCGAATTCCAAAATTCTTCAGGCAAGGCTGCGTGTGCTCAGGTTGTAGTCTGGGCACTCTTATTGGTCGGCGACACCTCAAACCTGTCGCAAGTATTCGTCTTCGTAATGTCGAGATCGATACTTGAACTCCCAACGCATGTCTCATATCTCTTTGGAGTGCTGGTATTGCCATGGTCGGGTTTCTTCGGATAGTTAAGTGGATATAGTGGTTCTGCCGCTGATTAGTAACACGCCTTCTACCGCTTCTATGTCTATCACGGAGATAATTGGTCTGGAGATACCGGTTCCATACACGAGACACATCACTTTGCCAAACGCCAACTCTGTTTGCCACGAACCTTTGAGAATGACCTTCTTTAACTAAAGCCACTATTCTTGCACGGTCAATCTCACTTATGACTTGATGATTCATGTTTGCACTTAAAATCGTAAAAATCAAATGCCTTGAATGTTAAAATGATCGCACTAAAAATGTTATCTTACAAAAAAAACTGTAAACGTCTGTATATTGCAAAAAATATGGAACATATTGAAATGGTGAACATTGATAAACAAGCCAACAAAAAATTGTTAGCGCAAAAAAATTCCTTCGCATCCGAAGAAGGTGATGCAAAACTTTTGAATCTATGTGTATATATTTTCTTGTAAATTCAAGATTCCTAAAATTTACAAAATAATGATAAGTGCCGTATTTCGTAATTATTAGAAAAAATTAATTATCCGTAAATTTTATCTATGGAACAGACCTCCTAAATAACAGTTTCCATCCTTCAAAAAATTGTTTCAATGCCACCTCATTATATAATATATTTTATATTGAGATACTTGGCTTTTGATTAAAATTGAATATTTATATTATATAAGAGTATTTTGCTAAAAATGATTATGTGCTATGACAAAAAAATACCATCTCAAAGCAGACACTTTCCTCTTCAAAACGCCGTATTACAATTATTCATATCTACATAATAACTGTACAATAGTTTATAATGTACTCCGCCGCGCTTCAGAAAATAGAGTCGCGCGGATGCGGAACACATACTCAGTTTACCGAACTTTTTCAGGACAAACCATTGCTCGGACTAAAAAAACGCAGGAGACCTTTTTTGTTGCAAAACACTCCCACTACACATCGGTAATTTTTATTTTCCTCTACCCCCCTCCCAGCGTCAAATATCAAATTTTTTCTCTAATTTGGGAAATCGATAGTCTGGTAAACTTTTTTTTATATTAATCTACATACTTTGAGGTACCAATGAAAAAAAAATCAGCCGTATTGCTAATTACTTGTAGTTGTTACCACTATCGTCTGGCCTGAGAAGGAATATTTTCTTGAAAATTCGACTCTCCTGAATTTTCTTCCAATTTTTCGGCTATCAAATCCATTTAAGAGCTATTCAGTATATGAACCCGATTGCATCGCCACCTGCCGTGACTAATTGTGAATCTAAACCATCCAGTTACTCGAACACACAAAAAACTCCTTCAGAATTGATTCAACGGTTTATATATACAGGTTCGACGAATATTTATCTTGAGCATGTAGAATTCCCACAACCATAGACACGATTGGTCCCGATACACTATCCGGAACGAGGAATGCAACATTGTTTGTCTCTCTTTTGCTCTTAAATAAATTTTCCTCACTCTTGAATCACTCTACCTATTGCTGGAAACTGCACCGGAATCCGTTAAGTAGTTTAAGAGATCTAAGCTAACAGACAACTGAAGCAACTTCATTTTATAATATATTTATACACCTAGGGTTGGTTTTACTAGGGATTTCTGAGGATCTCCAATTTTTTTCAGTGATGATGTAGCCTTCTAACGGCAAAAGAATTTTTGAAAGCTGTTCATTAGTTTAGAGGTTTATTCTTCACTTACAAAAATACGAGAATAAAAAAATAGAAGAATACAAAAATACAAATATTTCCTCCTTATAATATTAATAGTATGGATACTGTAAATTTACTCAGAGTACATCTGCACTAAGAGTTTCAACTGGAGTACCAACTCGAAGGGCGCCTGAAAAAGCCAAAAAATGGCGGAGGGAGAGGATTGGATATTCTGTGCTAAGAACATTTGCCCCATTTGAGCTTGCACATATTCCTGAATTCCTCAGGAACGTAAGTCTAATGGACCTTCTAGTCTCCGAGAGACTTTTTCATAAAATGAGTAGGAGTAAGGGATAGACATTTTATTATGTCACATATACAGTGCTAATCAAAAGTCCCCTCCCCCCTCGTATCTTTTAAACGGCTACACTTACATTAATAAAATTTGGAGGGTGAAAATGGAGTGTTGTAAACTTCTCTACGAATGGTAACAGGTGACGTAATAGTAATAGATGACGTCACAGTGCCACTCTGGCCAATAATTTTAAATAGAACCTTATGGCAAGTGATATTTCGTTTGAAAGGCATTGACATTGGCTACATAGCCATATTAATTTTGTTTGAGCTTAAATAATTTTGACGGTTAAATTGAATAAATACCAAAATTATTGAAACTATTTTTTTTAATTTCATTAATCAAATATCAACAATGGATTCTCATAGCAAGTGTTCGAAATGTGCTCCGTCTACTTCCTGACAGTAATACATCCTATTAGTAAACTCTTGTCGTACTCGTTCGAATGTGTCAGCTAAAATTGCATTGCATTCTTCAATAATTCTCTCTTCCAAAACGCCAATGCTATCTGGTGCCGTAGTATAAATCTAGGATTTCAAGTACCCCCATAGAAAAAGATCTAATGGTGTCAGATCTGATGACCGAGGTGGCCATTCTATAGGACCTAGCCGGCCGATCCATCTACCTCGATATTCTTCATCCAGGTAACGTATTACTGCACCACAATAATGTGCAGGAGCACCATCTTGTTGAAATGTTATTCCCAGATGGCCGAGTTTATCTGGATTATCTTCCAGAATTTCAAGAATTAACGGCTCAATTGCATTTTGTAACATCTCCAGATACACTCCATCGCTTAAATTTGAATTAAGGAAGACAGGACCAACTATGTGGTTTCCCAAAATACCTGCCTAAATATTGACTTTTT
>CAJUYG010002361.1:0-33479 GCA_910591675.1 Galerucella calmariensis | reverse complement strand
AGAGACGTTAAGATGGAAGTAAATATTAACTTTATTCATGTCGGTGTGGGGAAATAATACACAGTGGATTTTTATACCGAGCGTTATACTTGAAAATATATAAGAGTACAATGCGGCAGAGGATGAAAGTAATCAATACAGTATAGTTCAGAGAAATGGGGATAGTCTACTCACTAGTGCACGCATCAGACGTTGTTTTTTACATACAATATGGATCACTTTAGACCAAAAGTACAAGTAATTAGCAATACGGCAATTAAAATTACTCCAGTTTTATCAAAGTTACAGTATTTAATATACAACACATAGATTCAAAAGTTTTGCATCACCCTAAATCTCCGAAAAAAAAATGTGTCCATTATAAATTGATCAGAGATTTATCAAATAATTAGTTTCAATAAAAAAAACGTGTATTTTATTATCCAATAATAAACTTGCTTTAAACATAAAAAGTATTCTTAGAAATTAAATAAATTAAATACAAATTGATTCTTTTTTAAAAAAAAGTTAAGTGAGAACCTGCATGAGAACTTTTAATAAAGAGTATTTCCACCTCTAGAATTTATGCAAGCTTGAAGTCGCCTGCCCATGCTGTTTACCAAATTATTGATATTCTGTTGAGGAATATTTCGCCATTCTTCTTGGGCCGCATGAACAAGCTCTTGTACACTCCTGGGTGGATTTCTGCGAGCTGTCACTACCCTGGCAAGCATGTCCCAAGCATGTTCTATGGGATTCATGTCAGGAGATAGGGCAGGCCAGTTCAAACGATTGATCCCTTCAGTTTCAAGATACTCATTTACAGCTCTGGTCCGATGAGGTCGGGCGTTATTGTCCATGAAAACGAAGGAATTGCCAACAGCTGGGCGCCATAGCCTCACGTGAGGATGTAGAATCTCTCTGAGATACCTATCACCAGTCATCGTTCCCTCCACATGAATTCATTCTGTGCGATCATTTAACATGATACCAGCCCAAAACATAGCACTTCCTCCTCTGAAGGGCGGCACGGGCGAGCATGGGCAAGCTTAGCAACTCTCGTTGGATCCCGCCAATCACGTAGTCGATGGCTATCTTGTACCAAACAAATCCTTTCTCGTCGGAAAAAAACATCGAATTCCAAAATTCTTCAGGCAAGGCCGCGTGTTCTTGAGCCCACTGTAGTCGGCGAACTATGTGCTTAGGTTGTAGTCTGGGCACTCTTATTGGTCGGCGACACCTCAAACCTGTCGCAAGTATTCGTCTTCGTAATGTCGAGATCGATACTTGAACTCCCAACGCATGTCTCATGTCTCTTTGGAGTGCTGGTATTGCCATGGTCGGGTTTCTTCGGATAGTTGAGTGGATATAGTGGTTCTGCCGCTGATTAGTAACACGCCTTCTACCGCTTCTATGTCTATCACGGAGAGAATTGGTCTGGAGATACCGGTTCCATACACGAGACACATCACTTTGCCAAACGCCAACTCTGTTTGCCACGAACCTTTGAGAATGACCTTCTTCAACTAAAACCACTATTCTTGCACGGTCAATCTCACTTATGACTTGACGATTCATGTTTGCACTTAAAATCGTAAAAATCAAATGCCTTGAATGTTAAAATGATCGCACTAAAAATGTTATCTTACAAAAAAAACTGTAAACATCTGTATATTGCAAAAAATATGGAACATATTGAAATGGTAAACATTGATAAACAAGCCAACAAGTGCCGTATTTCGTAATTAGAAAAAATTAATTATCCGTGAATTTTATCTATGGAACAGACCTCCTAAATAACAGTTTCCATCCTTCGAAAAATGGTTTCAATGCCACCTTGATATATAATATATTTTTTATTGAGATACTTGGTTTTGGATTAGAATTGAATATTGATATTATATATGAGTAATTTGCTAAAAATAATTATGTGCTATGACAAAAAAATGCCATCTTGAAGCAGACACTTTTCTCTGCAAAGCGCCGTATTACAATTATTTATATCTACATTATAACTGTACAATAGTTTATAATGTACTCCGCCGCGCTTCAGAAAATAGAGTCACGCGGATGCGAAACACATACTCACTTTACCGAACTTTTTCCGAACAAACCATTGCTCGGACGAAAGAAACGCAGGAGACCTTTTTTGTTGCAAAATACTTCCCCTACACATTGGTGATTTTTATTTTCCTCTACCTTCCTTCCAGAGCGAAATATCAGATTTTTTTCTCCAATCTGGGAAATCGATAGACTGGTAAACTTTTTTTTATATTAATCTACATACTTTGAGGTACTAATGAAAAAAGAAATCAGCCGTATTGCTAATAATTACTTGTAGTTGTTACCCCTATCGTCTGGCCTAAGAAGAAATATTTTCTTGAAAATTCGACTCTCCTGAATTTTCTTCCAATTTTTCGGCTATCAAATCCGTTTAAGAGCTATTCAGTATGAACCCGATCGCAGCGCCACCTACCGTGACTAATTGTGAATCTAAACCATCCAGTTACTCGAACACACAAAAAACTCCTTCAGAATTGATTCAACGGTTTATATATACAGGTTCGACGAATATTTATCTTGAGCATGTAGAATTCCCACAACCATAGACACGATTGGTCCCGATACACTCTCCGGAACGAGGAATGCAACATTGTTTGTCTCTCTTTTGCTCTTAAATAAATTTTCCTCACTCTTGAATCACTCTACCTATTGCTGGAAACTGCACCGGAATCCGTTAAGTAGTTTAAGAGATCTAAGCTAACAGACAACTGAAGCAACTTCATTTTATAATATATTTATACACCTAGGGTTGGTTTTACTAGGGATTTCTGAGGATCTCCAATTTTTTCCAGTGATGATGTAGCCTTCTAACGGCAGAAGAATTTTTGAAAACTGTCCATTAGTTTGGAGGTTTATTCTTCACTTACAAAAATACGAGAATAAAAAAATAATAAAATAGAAGAATACAAAAATAAAAATATTTCCTCCTTATAATATTAATATTATGGATACTGTAAATTTACTCAGAGTACATCTGCACTAAGAGTTTCAACTGGAGTCCTAACTCGAAGGGCGCCTGAAAAAGCCAAAAAATGGCTGATGGAGAGGATTGGATATTCTGTGCTAAGAACACTTGCCCCATCTGAAGCTTGTACATATTCCTGAATTCCTCAGGAACGTAAGTCTAATGGACCTTCTAGTCTCCGAGAGACTTTTTCAGAAAATGAGTAGGAGTAAGGGATAGACATTTCATTATGTCACATATACAGTGTTATTCAAAAGTCCCCTCGTATCTTTTAAACGGCTACACTTACATTAATAAAATTTGGAGGGTGAAAATGGAGTGTTGTAAACTTCTCTACGTATGGTAACAGGTGACGTAATAGTAATAGATAACGTCACAGTGCCACTCTGGCCAATAATTTTAAATAGGACCTTATGTCAAGTGATATTTCGTTTGAAAGGCATTGACATTGGCTACATAGCCATATTAATTTTGTTTGAGTTTAAACTAATTTTGACGGTTAAATGGAATAAATACCAAAATTATTGAAACTATTTTTTTTAATTTCATCTATCAAATATCAACAATGGATTCTCATAGCAAGTGTTCGAAATGTGCTCCGTCTACTTCCTGACAGTAATACATCCTATTAGTAAACTCTTGTCGTACTCGTTCGAATGTGTCAGCTGAAATTGCATTGCATTCTTCAATAATTCTTTCTTTCAAAACGCCAATACTATCTGGTGCCGTAGTATAAACCTTGGATTTCAAGTATCGCCATAGAAAAAAATCTAATGGTGTCAGTTCTGGTGACCGAGGTAGCCATTCTATATAGGACCTTGCCGGCCGATCCATCTACCTCGATATTCTTCATCCAGGTAACGTCTTACTGCACCATAATAATGTGCAGGAGCACCATCTTGTTGAAATGTTATTTCCAGATAGCCGAATTCATCTGGATTATCTTCCAGAATTTCAAGAATTAACGGCTCAATTGCATTTTGTAACATCTCCAGATACACTCCATCGCTTAAATTTGAATTAAGGAAGACAGGACCAACTATGTGGTTTCCCAAAATACCTGCCCAAATATTGACTTTTTCTGAAAATTGGGTATGTTGTTCACGAAAGGTGTGAGGATTTGTGTCACTCCAATACCATACATTTTGTGTATTCACATTTCCATTGAGGCAAAAAGTACTTTCGTCACTAAAACAAATTGTTTTTGTGTAATGTGGGTTTTGACTAGTTTTATTTGTCATACATTCACAGAATTCGAGTCTTCTGTCGGGGTCGTCATCCGAAAGGTGGTGCACCATTTTTAACTTGTATGGATGTAATTTATTTTTAGCCAACACTCTTTGTACTGTACTGTACTTACTTCACAGATAGACGCAACTTTATTTGAAGAGGAAGTAGGGTTTACTACCATTTCAACAACTATATCAATTTTTTTATCATCACTGAATGTTGGTCGACCAGATCGTTTGGCATCTTGAACAATTCCTGTTGCCTGAAACTTGTGAAGAAGCTCCCTCAAATAAGTTCTCGAGATAGGGCGATCTGGGTATCTCTCATTAAATAAACGTTCCGCTTCATGGAGATTTTTTCTAGATTCACCAATTATTAAGATAGCTGCTACTTTGTCGGCTTGAATACGTACCATTTTGCCTATAACCTCTCGTTAAACAATAATAAAATGAAATATTTAAGCCATTTAGAAAAACTTTGCAAAGCAACAAATACTATTAAATTAAAAATGTCAATTTTTTTGACAACCAACCAGAGGCGGACTGAAAAATCTTCAATATTTAAATGTGAAATAATAATTTTGGTATTTATATAATTTATCCGTTAAAATTAGTTTAAACCCAAACAAAATTAATATGGCTATGTAGCCAATGTCAATGCCTTTCAAACGAGACATCACTTTCCATAAGGTCCTATTAAAAATTATTGGCCAGAGTGGCACTGTGACGTCATCTATTACTATTACGTTACCTGTTACCATTCGTAAAGAAGTTTACAACACTTTATTTTCACCCCCCAAATTTTATTAATGTAAGTGTAGCTGTTCAAAAGATACGAGGTGGGGAGGGGAGTTTTGAATAGCACTGTTTATTAGGCATACAAAGTTTACCATCAGGTTTACCAATGTTGTGAAAGGATGTGGGTCAAAGCAATAGTTCGCTTATCTCTAGTCTGGACAATGATAGTAAATGCCAAAAATCATTTTCAATTTTCATCTCAATATAATTACCTACAGTTAATACATATCAATAGGTAAGCGAACCCATTGGAATTGAATTTTTTCCTAGCGTACTAATTATCGTATAAAACAAACAAACGAAAATCAATTACGTAACGGGATTGTTTGATGGTTTGACAAGTGAAGTTAACCATTGTTACGTCTCGGAATTCCATGTGCAGCTAGGTCATGAATAATAATCAACTTCTCTTAGGAACATGTAGCCTGTGGTAGATAATTGACAATAGTCTTGTGGTCGATATTCGAAATTATTACGGCCAAACGAGAAATAGATCATGACAGGATTGAACTGGAATAGTTGTAGATATGTGTTTGATGAATTAACCACACTCGAATATAAATTATTTCTGTCTTAGGATTATCCTATTTCCACTTGTATATCTGGTAAGTCAATATTTGAATAATATATCGTTAGGTTGTAAGGGATGTTGAAGAGCGAAGATTATTTGATGGATATATTCTGATAAAAAAAGGTAGAACGTGTCGCGGGACACACGGTAGGAACTTTAGTTCCTTTTAAGCAAAAATTATGTAATACATCTGACGTTATAGATAAACAATTTGCATATTCCTCGGTGGTCGAGTAGTAAGCAAACCAGACTCTCACGCGGTAGACCCGGGCTGGATTCCCAGTGAAGAAGTTTTTTTTCATTGTTAATTTTATTTTTAAATAATTATTCTGCTTGATATTAATAACGACAACAGGTAGACGTTTGAAATATTTAGCAGAATTTTCATTATTATAGATAATGGTACGGTACCCTTCATGGGGGAGTCCGACTGGCAACATCCACTTATAACATTATAACATTATTATAGCATCGTATATTTAAAAAGGGAAACCGTAGCATTATACAAATTGGACATTCAAGAACTGTACGTTTACCACAAACAAATTAGTGGAAACATAAAATTGAATTGTTAAATTTTCAATTGGAAGTTATATTACAGTTTATAGAAATTTTCATTTTCTAGATTTTTTCTTAAGTGGGTCGTAGAAAAAATATGCTGTTAGATTCGTGTGGATTGTCCATATCGCACTTGAACGATTGAGCACTCCGCCTACGGCGTCGTGCTCAAACTTCGTCCTCGTGCGATATGGCCATTACATGGCAAATGGCAAATCAATTTATCCATCCATTTTAAAGTTATCGAATTAAAACATTCAAGTTTTCAAAATTTCAACACTCTGTATTTCGAAAAGTGAATGTGCTGGACCCCTTAATCCTCATATCATTTTATCCAATTTCACGAGAGGAATGTACATGCAAACGTTGTAATTACCCTTAACGTTCGAGATGCTCATACCATTCTTTGCGCGATCGTATTGAAATGAATTCCGAATAAAATAATTTGAATTTCTTCTAAATGAACGAAATGTCAAAAGTGACATTTATACTTCTCGATCAGTTTAAAATATATTTTGCACTTTGGTGAAATTGTTTTCATGCTATTTATTACTTTTCGACGTCTGAACGGTAAGTAAATCACTTACCGATGTGTTAAACTTAGAAACCAGTAAAAACAACCTACCGTCCTGACAACCGATGCTGTAAATAAACAAAAAAGATCAATCGCGCAAAAAAAATTATGGAAATAATAGTAAAAATTTTTCCGAACAAATTCAAGTATATCACCAGCACTGCGAATACCAGCTTTGCATAGAATTTTATTAAAGCATCGGTGGTTCAGTGGTAGAATGCTTGCATTCCATGCGGGCGGCCCAGGTTCGATTCCCGGCCAAAGCAGAATCGATGCTTCGTAAACGAGAGCAGTTTGTGCTTTTACAAAACCTTCGCTAGCCATACCTTTACTCACAAAATATGAAAAAATCGTCACTGAACACTGAACTAGTAAATAAAATGAATTCTTCCAAAAGTTTTAAAATATCCTCGGAAATATCGAATATTTATGACCACTTTCCACTTTACGTTGACTTTTAGAAATAAAAAAAAGCACACACAAACACCTAATGGTCTCAAATAAACATATAAATGATATCTTTACGTCGATGAAGCAATTAATAGTTGATTAAAATACAATATAAACACACAACTACACATAACCTACTGCAATACCAGCCATATTTACATAAGTAAACACAAGAGATATGATATCACACGTATTATCGGTAGCGTTCGGAAATCCTCGGGTTGTGGTCGGAAAGTGCATTGAAATTTGAATTTTATTTCAAAATTTGGGAGTAATTTCAAATGAAAACTGGTTTATTTCCTATTGTTAGTAATTTTTGATATCATATTTACTATTATAAATTAATATCCAAGCAAAATATGAAATATGCGTGTACTCTATTGTATTTGAAAAATGCATTATCTAGTCTTGGAATGGTTTTTCATCTCCCGCTGAGAATTCAAAATAGAATGCAGACGTACTTTTCGTAGCGGCAATGTGTCTTAAGTCTTTTTCTAATGTTCCACTGACTTCTCAGGTCTGTACTTTGTTGTGCACGGTCAATTATTATTCATGAAATGTGATTATTAATTTCATGGCCTTTTCGAGTTTGGCTGCATGCTATCCTGATGAAAGAAGGCTGCTTAATGTACTATACTAATTCATCTCATATAAAGTTTTATTGAATACTTTGAGGTATTATTTCATGACGTCTTCATGAAACTGAAAGAACTTCATTGGTGGGCACACGAGTAAGTTATCAAAAAGTATTAGTTGCTCCAATATACTGATACCTTGTAGATATTGAAAAACCTAAATTCCAGCGTAGCGGACGCCGCATTGATGCGGCAGTTTTCTTAAAATCAAGACGCTTAATGCCACTTTGTCCACGAAAAAGTTAAAGTCTTGAAAATCATTATCGAATAGTTTAATGTAAAAAAATTTTGAATTCAGTGCTCCGCTGTATCAAATCAATATCTCACTGACAGAACTAGACAAAATAAATACGTAAACATCTACTTGACTTATAGAGAACAATTTTGTACATCGCTGTCCTTTATTGGACCAGTAATTTATTATTTACGTGCGGTGACACTTATTGAAAAAAATAGCCGACTTATTTCTCAAGTTAATGCCGTCGTTGTGTAATATGTCCGATCTAGAAGTAGGAGTAATTGTATTAAAGAGGACTTTTCCAGCTTGTATGAACTTGGTCTCCGACGCAATTTATTTTTATGTATGAGGAAAGAAATATCCTAGTTCTTTTTTTTTGTTCGTTTACAATTTTTTTTCTGTCGCTAACTTAGTGGATTACGTCCACTTTTTACAGGTTTATCATTGTATTATGAAAATCAACCATTCAATCACTTTTCCCTCGAAAATACGAAAATGTATTGATGCTCTGCTTTAAGCTCGAAACAGTTCTTGGTACATGACTTGGCTTTCTTCAATCTTGAGGTGATAACCAATCAGCATCTTAGAAGCTTCTGTGAACACGCTGTAATAAAAAATCTCACTCAGTATATTGAGAACCTTTCGATCAGCTTGTTATGCCTGAAACTCCCAGATAACCTGATCGGTACAATCAAATAATTTTCTATTATTAACCTAGGTCAATAATAGACAAATTCAAATATTTTGAGAATCTAGAGATAGTAGTTCAACAAAAACTTGTGCAACATAATTCTGTATACCCAGGAGATTGTCTTTAACAGATTTATTTGCTGCTTGGAATCACCTATCAAGATAAAATTATTTGAATAAAAATGCCATTAGTTTAAAATTCGCGCTCAACCAAAAATGACCGATGACATAACGAGTACATTCATAATATATCGAAAACTGACAGTCAGAAGATGGAGTAAACGCTTCTCGTGGTGCGTTCGTGAGTTATTTTCAATTTTTGTCTTAAATTTGGCTAGTAGTGGAAAAAATTGTATACACCGAGAAAAAAATTCATTTGTGACAATCAAAATCTTATTATGTCAAATAAATATGATTTTCCTTATGGCCTAACTAATATTTTATTTGTCGTTAAGAAAGGATTTGTTTCAAGTTCGGACTGTTTTTGGAGCAGCTGTCGGACAAAGATTTTTGATCTCCTGAAGAAATGTTATATAGGTACTTTGTGCTTTAGAAGGAAGAAGCGCATATAGAAGCGGAATGGAATAATTATCTTTCAAACCATGTATTGTATATAATTGTCCAAATAAATGGGGCACTGTTTTAAAAGTTCCGTCCATAAACCAGTGATTTGATTGTTCCAGAAGTTTAAGGGACTTCTGTGTTCCAAAAATTGAAGTTCTCGAATCGATGGCCCCAGAATCAAATTGGAGAAAAACTTCTTTCTTCAAGGTTTGTTTGTACATGTCAGGAAAAATAATATCTCGTCTGGATTGAGGAAGAGCAGGTGCACCATCGTTTCTTTGTCTGATGTTTCGAATAGTTCGTTTTATATTGTTAATCTCTGGCAAACGCCCAACTGAATGAGTACTGACTTGTGTTGAATATGTTGAAATTATGCGGTGAGGAGTATCAAGTGTATTTTTGGCAGAGTCCCGTACTTGGTCCAAAAATTTTGTAACTTGTAGACGTGCAGCATCTCCACCATGGTTATGTTCAACAGATCCTTTATTGATTTCATTTCGCTCCGTTATAACTCTTGACTTACATTTCTTTGAATGAAAAAATTCACATTTCCAATATATTTTAGTGTCGATTTGTTTATCTTTGACAAACAAAAAACCATTCAACAATAGCTCGGGATTTCCCTTTTCGCTGGTAACAAATTCCATTTTAACAATACAAAATTGCAAAGTAAAGGTGTCTACGTCGTCGAAATAATTTGACTAGTAAAAATTGCATTCGTTTCTTGTATTTATACTTAAATCCAATAATCACAATAAAGATTTAGGTACCTACCTATTTATAAAATCTACCCTAATAGGTATTTATGTATAATTTAGACCTACCGTTGTCATTAGGATTTCCCATTATCGCAAAAGATTTCTAAGAGATAAACGCTTAACAAACATTTAATAAGGTAAGCAAAGTAATAAAAAATTCTATCTATCTATTTTTGTATATTCTATTCAGAATATTGAATTTCGAACAATAGATTTTCGAACAATTGATTTTCGAATAATTGACTTTCGAAGAATTGACTTTCGAAGAATTGACTTTCGAAGAATTGACTTTCGAAGAATTGATTTCGAACAATTTACCTAGATCCAATAAATAATATAGCCGTTTACGCATATTTTACATTGTTTTCATGTTTATCTTATGAAAACATATTGCTTGTTAGATGTTTCTAAGTATTCAATTATTAATATGATTTGCTTAGCACGCTCTTAGTACGCTCTTAGTAATCATTAGTTAGTATGCTGTTATCGTTTATTATTAATAAGGCTGTGTATCTGTACATGTTTTGAAGCTTCAAAGTATTTAAATAAATCTATCGTTTGTTTGGAGCATAATTTCTGCTTGAAAAATTTTTTAGTTGTCTCATAATGGATATAATTTGATTACCTTCCAAAAATCATTCAGCATCATATAGTCATTAAATTAAGGCCCCGATACCGACAAAATGATGTTAATTATATGGCATAAATTAAAGTCAAAAAGGAACTTTACGCTATTCTGATTTGTTATCTAATTCGTCCTCTTTTTTTTTCTGGAATTTTGTGTAAACAAACGAGAACAAAGGGTCAAGTAATTGGATAGGGATGAGTTTTAAAGAATAATCTGATGCGAATTTTTCGGAGGATCACATGGGAGGTTCAATTAATTACTTTATTACGTTGGGTCGGGTGCTGCTGCTAATAATATCACTGAGCAAAATCACAATTCATGTCATATATTTTTTTCAATTGAACAATTCACTAGTATATAAGTATACATTTAAGATAAACATTCATAAACGTAGTAATAGTTTAAAAAAGGAAATTTCATTGTACACCTACGATATGAAGAGTTCCACAAATATTATATTTTCAAAATGAAAATTTTATGGTACTTGCATTATATGGGAGTTTTCACAATGTGAAAATTAATGTCATTATTGTTCGGTTTCCTGTAAAGCATGCTTTTTTATTTTTTTTAACATTCATGCTTGATTTTCCTGGGAAAATTTCAATTTTTGCTATTATAGTTCCATCCAAACATTTTCAACTTCGATCAGTAAATTCTTGAACTAAATTCTTCTCAATAATTGATGAAAATGACTGACCTATTTGCTGCGACTCAATATGTGTTCGGCTAAACTGAATGAGAATCATAAGATACGACCAGACAACAAGACGCTGCCCTGGTTAAGCGAAGAAAATATCCTGGATGAAATCCAGATGACACAAAAACAAGAGATTAGTAGGATTGAAGTGACAGATACTGTGATGTCCTTTGGCATTATATAGAAAGAAAACCAAAAGATAAATTCATTGAAATTGTTTATTATTAAATAATTCAACGTAATTATTTCGATTTTGAAAACAATGCAGTTGGTTATTGTTTTATAGCTGTCGAATAGTAAATAAACACGTAAGGTCATGGAGGTGACAGTAAGAGGTCACGTAAAGAGATAGTTGACCTAGGGCAGATGTGTATACGTCGATGAAGTATACAAGTGGGCATTTAAATCAATAATTCACATCAATATTCAATGTAGTTTATTGTCAATCATACATTTTATATTGTTTTCATATTATATGACAGGCTTAGGTACAAACATTGTCAGAAATAGTGTAATTAGTTGAGTTTTCTAATAAAAGTCATCTCAGTGAATCATGTAGTTTTCATACGACTATTTGAGCAGCTCCCAAAGGACCTGCACTTCCACCAGTTCACGGTGATCCTAACCAATTTTTTTCAAATACTATGAACACATAATTTTGTATTTTTAACTTTCTGTATTGGGACAATGTTTTTATTTCTGTATCTGAATCTGTAGAGTAGGGAGGGTGAGTGTGTAGGCTCACATCACTTAGGGCACATGTGACCCATTGTACATCCTCCCGAGGAGTTGTCCTCCTAGGTCATTGTCCATCCTGTCCTTCTCAGGAAGGTGGACAGGTCACTGGGAGACATCTCCTTTATATCGGCAGGTGTAGGCCAAGACTCACCGAACACACACTCTCTTATTGGCGATAACTCCGGACAATCGCATAAGACATGCCTGACAATTTCATCTTCCTGTTCACACATCCTGCATAGAGGTGTGTCCACTAGCCCCATAGTATGGAGGTGTTTACTTAGTTGACAGTGACCAGTCAGAAATCCTACTGTTAAACGTAGGTTTTCCCTGGTCATCGCCAAATATTTCTTCGGCGCCAGCTTCCGAGGGTCACCCAGGGTGATCCTGGCAAAACTGCATCCTTTGATTCCATCCCATCTCTTAAGGGATTGAGCATGGGTGTAACGTTTGGCTAGTTCCGCAATTGTCGAAGTCGTTAGGCCGTAGGTGTCACTGGGTCCTAGAATTTTTAGTCCAGCGACTTCCCTGGCTAAAGAATCAGCAATGCGATTTCCTTTACTCCTGTCGTGCCCTTCAACCCACCTCAGGATAATGTTGTTATCTGCCGAGACGTCAGCTGAATCTTGGTGGCACTCTAGTACTAGCCTCGATATAACACGTTGTCTGTTCAAGGCTAATAGGGCTTGTCTACTATCAGTGCAGATTATTATGGTTTTGCCAGAAATTCCTCTTCTGGTTAGTTCTTTTGTGGCAATTGAGATACCAGCCAGTTCTGTTTGAACCACGCTGGTATTGTTTCCCATTCCCTACTTAATCTTGAGGCTCAGTGCTCTCGAGTAAACTCCACAGCCTGAGCCTTCTTTCATTTTTGAACCATCTGTATATATGCGTATTGCATTTGCAGCATCTGGCTCTGTGTTCTGTTTTATTTGAATTTTGTAGGGTTTGTTAAACAAAGACCTGGGTTCAATTGCATCGTTGGCTGCCCGCAGGAGAGATAGCGCAGTGAGCGCTTCCTTCCATGGCCCTTAACGCAACCTCCTTGACGTGTAGGTCCAGAGGGGTCAGACCAGTAATTAGTTCCATTGCTGCAGTTGGTGTTGTTCTCATGGTTCCATGATGTTCAAACAAGCCATTCATGCTTTTATTTAAAAAAATACTTTTATTTTTTGTCAGGGTATTGTAGTGGTTCTCAAACTAGCTTCCAGTACTAAGTTTGTCCTGACTGGTCAAAAATTTGTTCTTCTACAGCTTTTCTAGGAAGTATGTCGTTGATGTGATCTGGTCCAAAGTGATTTAAGCCACTATTAGTATTAACCACCCTACAGTCACCACTTTTATCAAAAAATTTAAAAATACATGAGAAATCATATCATATAGTGACGCTTTCAGAATTATGTGTTGTGGATGGTTTTAATTGAATTGCTCTGTATATTATTCACCTTCTGCAACAATAATTATTACAATATTTTTTTAACATTGCTTTACCAGTACTTTGGGTACCTAACTATCCTCGCTTCTTCCACTTCCATTACTTGATTCCAAGCTCTTTACATGATTGGAAATGATAGAAAAGCCATGGGGATTCTTTGATTGTACTTAGAAGATTGAAATTCAGTGTTTCCTTGTTATATTTTCACTTTTTTCACATACTTTCTTAAATACAAAAATCGTTTTACTGAGAATTACAAAATTAGGTCGAATATCCTCAGGCTTCTTTGGTCTTTAAACTAAGAGCGATGTTACAGAAAATCTTTTCAATTTCATCCTTTTTCGACCTAAGTTTTCACAGTTTCCTCCCCTCTGAAAGAACTATGGAACATGTAGCAGACAAAGAGGCGCCACCCTTTTATCTAGCGGAATGACCTGGAAACAGTCCAGACGCCAGAAAACGAATCCAAGCCACTGGGGCGACGGATAAATTTGTTTATGTAGAAGATTATAGATTTGTTTTCCGCTTCGGTCCAATGCTACCGATTTAATATTTTTCTGGAATCTTTCCATTTTGTTATTTTTTGCTCTGGATCGAATGGCGAAGTAGCGTTGCAGAATAGTATTCGAGGAAATATTTTAAAATACTTTTCTGGTGGAGAAAAGTAAAACTGAGATGAACAAATGTTGATCTCTTCTATACACGTCATAGCTACTGATGCACAAAATTTTTCACATGAGGATAAAAAGAAGAAGATTTGCTGTGTGTTTCCATAAAAATTACTTTTTATTGAGGGTAGAGACTCACTATACAGTGCTATTCAAAAGTGCCCTCCCCCCTGGTATCTTTTGAACGGCTACACTTACATTAATAAAATTTGTAGGGTGAAAATGAAGTGTTGTAAACTTCTCTACGAATGGTAATAGGTGACGTAATGGTAATAGATGACGTCACAGTGCCACTCTGGCCAATAATTTTTAATAGGACCTTATGGAAAGTGATGTCTCGTTTGAAAGGCATTGACATTGGCTACATAGCTATATTAATTTTGTTTGAGCTTAAACTAATTTTGACGGATAAATTAAATGAATACCAAAATTATTATTTCACATTTAAATATTGAAGATTTTTCAGTCCGCCTCTGGTTAGTTGTCAAAAAAATTGACGTTTTTAATTTAATAGTATTTGTTGCTCAGCAAAGTTTTTCTTATTAGCTTAAATATTTGATTTTATTATTGTTTAACGAGACGTTTAAGAGTTTACATAGGCAAAATGGTACGTATTCAAGCCGACAAAGTAGCAGCTATCTTAATAATTGGTGAATCTAGAAAGAATCTCCATGAAGCGGAATGTTTATTTAATGAGAGATACCCAGATCGCCCTATCTAGAGAACTTATTTGAGGGAGCTTCTTCACAAGTTTGAAGCAACAGGTAGTGTTCAGGATGCCACACGATCTGGTCGACCAACATTTAGTGATGATAAAAAATTGATCAAGCAAACAAATGATATCACTAATACCTCTGAACCTAGCATGGCCTTTGGTTAACAACGTATGACTAGATCCCAAGTAGAGTGCTGCCACTGAAACTTTTGGAAGAGTAGGTGCATGTGGAGTTTATGAGAGTGCAGTAACTCTTGGGGATTTTTGTTGACATTTCTTCTCGTTCACGGGATATATTGCATCTGATCTTATAATTTGTGAGGGTATGGGACACAGAACCTACGCCTCGTTAGGCTCTTTGTGCTTTCTCCTGGAAGCTACTCTTAGTTTATCAACCAGCCTATAGTATTAACGTAGTTGATATTGTCTCCATTTCAATCAAAGAGAATATGCCTTACTTACTTTTACATCCTGTTTACAGCTTCGACATAAGGTACTGTCTCATAGGCTCATTCTATGGAGATGGTTTTCTATTTGACAATGTCAAGTTAGAGCTGTTAGTGCAAAACGTAGGCTCCCCCAGAATAGGGGATCTCTGAAGGCGCGAGGGTGGTGCTGCCACATAGAGAGTGTCGTCAGTACTAAAATTTCTAATTCAATGAAAACTGTAACATCGTTAATGGTAGTTGCTGATTTTCCCGCATATATCTGCGCTGACATCCTAACCTGACAACTGCCTGACAACTTATCTATGGTGACAGCTGCAGACCAACGTTTTACGACGTTTATTGTGAGTTTGTCCAGTTTTTGTTTTTAAAAACTATTTTGCTTATTTGTGAGTTTTGAAATTAAGACTTTTATTAGAAAAGGTGAAATAAACACAGATATTAGATCCATCTTCTTTATTTTTCAAATAAAGTTTCAAGTGTAATTCAAATTTGAGAAGATCTCCAAACGTAAATGAAACATTATGCACATCCTATTATTTTTTATCCTATCTCACTCACACTCGATCACAATGTTCCATTTTACGTATTAAACGTTACAATATTATTAATACAGCAATTATACAATATATATTTACATTTAGTTTTTCATAATAATAGATATATCTTACGTTAATAAATCAACTATATTTGATTAGCTACATAAACTCTCGATCAAAATAAATTTAGTTATATTATTATTATCAATAATTACACACTCAATAATTGCTAATAATTAACAATTTCTGGCATACAGCCAACATAGTTTGTGATCACAGGGATTTTTTTAAACATTGAAACCTTTGGATTTATTAGAATTAAGTAATATCGCATCCCATTTCAGATGAATTGCGTGAGGTCACTATTCCAGTGTATTATTTTTCCAAACCAATAGAAATTATCCATTTATGTAGTCCTAGTCAATTAAAACATTATTATATAGCGTATTCGACTATGTGCACTTGTGCGCACCCAGCTCGACTTTTTACAGTGCACTGCAGTTTTCCATGTTCTTCCGGCTCTCATCGCTCGGAGAGAGTTCGAACTTCTTGCGCGCTCGAACATAACCTGATATTTTCAATGAAAAATAACGTATCCAATCAAACGTAAAACGTCAAGCACATTGCCCGATCTGAACGAATAAAAGGATTGGGCACTATTTCGCAAATGTTTGTTTCGCATCCTATCCGTTGACAACCGTGTGACAACCATTGACATATAAACAACAGTCCATGTTGGCAACAGGTAAGATAAACAAGGTGTGTTACCACAGAATACACCAGCCAAACAAGAAACGAAAGCCGGCGTAAATCCTTTGATGTTTTGGAGGCAAACTTTCGTGACCTTCAAACTGACGTTGACAGATAGCGGATCAAGTTACACTGAGAAAATTGTTCAAAAAATGTAAATTGAATGTTAACTACACGCAAAAAAGTGAAACCAAAGAATCTCAAATAATAATTGTTTATTTTTATGACTTGTTTCGACAAAGTTTTAATTAAACTCAATTCATGAATTGTTAAAGTTTAACAGCTTAACAAATATTGTGTCTCCATCATTTGAATGACAACCACGAATTGTACAAGTTTTTGGCGCCATAACTAATAAATGTAATTTTGTAAACAAATTTTATCGTTCAAAACACAAAAAAATATGTGAATAATCAAAAAGCTTACAACAAAGAAAATTATTTGGTGAACAATACATGTCATTGACAGATAACAGGCTTAAAATAGCGACTGTCAGACATGCGCACTCTGAAAATGAATTGTAAAATAGCACAAGCTTCGTTTCTTCTTGGGATGGTGTATTCTGTGGTGTTACCGCGCACGACCAATCAAAAAAACTTCCAAAACGCCGCCATATTGAAAAATCAGCCAATCAGAAAACACGCGAAATAAAACAATTACAAATAACTGAATTTGAAACGAAAACAAGAGACAAAATCTTCATTTAACAATAAAGACACTCACTTAATGTTCCAATGCACGATTACAACAAGTAAAATTTGGTTGTGTAGGTTATAGTTATGACAGTCATTCAAAACATTGATTGGCAATATGGCGGCGTTTGGGAAGGTGCGTAGAACATGACGAAAATTCGTCTTACGTGGGAGCACACCTTCTCCTCCATTACACCATGAGATGAACAAGAAAATTTGGAAATTAAAAGTTTTTTTCTTTTTTTGTGCTCAAGGCATCAGCAGCCATGCCTGTTCCGACAACTCAATTGCTACTAGCGCCTCAGGTGGATGGGTTTGAAACTTAATTTTTTTTTATTCAAGGTCATCTTATAAGCTCTCACTTCTATAGGTTTGTCTGTTTTGTGTTCTCTTGATCCTGACGCGTCTGTCATGAATTTTCGAGGAATTTGTATAATGAATGCAGTCTCTATTGAGTCGAGTGATATGAATTTGTTGGGATGAAAATGTGGGATCTTAAAGTACTTCCGATTATAATGTCAAAAAATGATCTATCGAATACCATACAAGAGCTCGATAAATTAGATAATGATTCTCCAGGCCTTTTCTCAAACTTGTTATCATTTTGCCGTAAAATGTATGCCACTAATGTTTTATCAACTAAGATAATCCCTACCACTGGTTGAAATACTTTTAGTGTACATATTGAGATGAGATCTCTCGTATTCACTTAGTTTGTTTCCTAAATATCTGCTGTATGCTCACTTTTAGAGCTTTCCCATAAATTTCAGGAACTTCCTTCATTCACATTAAAGATTTGAGATGAAAATGAAATGGGCTTAACAGAATTTGTATAACAATTGGACATACTGTGGGGTTATGAACCTAAATTCTAACAAATCCAAGTTCATTTCAATGTAAAATTTACAGTTTTAAGCACTAAATGCCAAAACAGAGCTAACTTAACAATGATAGAAGTGAAATTATATTTATAAAAAGGACTAGTTTAAGGACATGGTAATCATTGATTTAAAGATAAGGATATTTCATTAGAACCATTAAATATTCATCCAATTTACAAAATACAGTCAGTGCTTAAAATTTCAAAATTTTCGCTTGCATATCGTTCCGTACATTGTATTTTCGTAGGAAAAATATTTATATTTATTTTATAGCTGGTAACACGATATGTGGTGACAATTGAAAGGAAAAATATAAACTTTCTATGTCGCTTATTCAGAATATTTTCATTTTGTGAATAAATATAATCTTGGAGACTGCTGTAATATTCAGGTTAGAAGGCATTTCGTTTCCTTTTTCAATCCTTTTCCAACAAAATGAAAAGAATATGATAAATGTTGAAAATGTCTCCAATATTTTCCTGGCATCCTTTGAATGCAGATCTAACAGAGCTTGGAATATCAGCTCCAATATAACATCGGAGAAAATAGGCAACGGCGCCAGATAGGTCTGGGACATTCCAAGATACAACTAAAAACCTACAACTAGTTTGGAATAAATGAATGCCTGGGTCATAGTGAAACTGCACTAGGGAATATGGGAGGAAGAAAAATATAGAATTTGTGGTATGGAAGAAGAGACCTCCATCCATATACTTGCGAACTGCATATCAATTCAGAATCCGAAGGCACAATGCCTAAGAGACTATACTGAATATAATAGGGACACTCACTCAAGTTTAAATTTGCAGATATCATAAAATACCGGGAGCCACTAGACTTTCTCCAGAAACTATATCAAAGAAAGGGGACATTATAGATGAGTCAGATCTCAGTGAACGGGGGGCCCAATATACATACATCTTATAGAAAAACCCACGAATCAGATACGAGTGCTTCTCGTAGACCAGACTGAAGGTAATCGTCTTTATCAGGACTCCAGGAAATTAGGGAAGATTTTCAAGATATTTTTAACATTTAGGTACCATGGTTTTTTGTTTATATTTGGTATGAAAATCTGTACTATTATTGTTTTTCATTGTGATTCATTTTGTTATTCAATGAAAGGTCTAATTATATAGGTAGGTACTCTAAGAAATATTCTATAAGTCTTTCGGATATTTCAAATTATGAATTTGACGGAAAAAAAGGCTAACCTTTAGCATCAAGAAAACATTGTTGTATTCTGTGTAAATTTAAATTTAAAATTATCCCCTGATTGGGGTTAAACTGTCTTCATATTTTGAACATTTTTAATTCTAATTATAATCTTCAGTTACTACACGAACACGTGTTAGTAGACCGGAAAACGGAGTGACACTACTTCAATTCAAAACTAACAAATGACAAATGACAATTCAAGTGGACACAGAACTCAAGCTATCCAACATGAGCATAAAAATAAAATTATTGTAAATCAAGTGATCTGGTAATGTCCCAAAACAAATATGTGAATTTCCTAAATAAATTATATATAAATAAATTTTATATATTAAGGTCTAATGAGAACCCATCAAATCATAAGATGCCGAAAAAGATTAGTCAGAAGAAACTCCAAACACAATAACCATTCAAAGAATGAAGTATGTAAAATCAAACTCAGCAATTATTAATAACAAAAATCTATTTCGATATAAAGTAAACTATTAGTCGAATTATGTATCTAATGATATCCCAAAACCAATGTAAGTTTTATTGAGAAAAATCTGATTTAGAGTCTAATGAGAACCAATTAATCAAATCATCTACAAGCCAGAAAAAGATTAAGGGTCTAATGAGAACCCATTGCCAAATCTAATTCAAAGAAACAACCCAACAAGAGTCCAGAAATATCCAAGAAAAACCAAAAAACTAATCATGAATTTTGTAATTTGAAAATATGGAAAAATTTAAAATTGATGATCATTAACTAAACTGTATGGTATCAGTCTGAAAATGTTGTGGATAAATATGAAAATCATCATAGAGAGAACTTTTATGGATATACTATTTAATCTATTAAACGTCTATGCAAAGGAACATAAGATCTATTTAATTGTACTTGCTTATACAAACAAAGATCATTGTTTTGCAATTCCTTATTAATTTGTAAATCTTCTAGAAAATCCAACCTGTTAAAATTTTTAGAATTAACTTCTTTTAAAATTTTTTAATTACGATTGGGACTAAAATTATGTTTATCAAATTTTAAATGATGACCAAAAGCTGAATTATCACATCTACTCAAATGTTCACCTATTCGAACTTTTAAAGGTCTACAAGTTCTACCTATATATGAAGCTTCACGATAATTGCATTCAAGTTTGTAAATACCACTTTTTGATAATTTATTAATTTTAAGGGTTATAGAGTCCTTTTTCACACCCCCACACTTCCCTTTTGTAGACATTTCAAGTAAATCCATGTTGGATGAAAAAATTGCGAGCCAAAATGCTTCAATAGCTACTTTTGGATCCATCAAAATGCTTAATTTTCTTCACCATCATCTACTTCTCTTCCATCTCCTCTGAATTTTAAGATACTTCGCACAACTATCCAAATTGAGACACTAAATATCGAATATTCAGAACAAGCAACAAATATACAGATATGTTTGTTAAAACAGGTACAGTCGAGAGAATAGATTTGCAGCCAAAATTAAACGGTGTTGAGAAAGTTTTCATAGTATTGGGCATTTGGTATTCTATTAATTATTCAATTATATTGTATGAAGATGTAGACTCAGCTTCTTCAATTTTTAATGTCGAAAGATGAAAAAGAGAACCTCAATTTTGGTTATTTTTTTTTACGTGAATTAGTTCTACAAAGCAGTTTTTGATTCCGGAACGATATGCAAGCCACTATACTATAACATAGTCTATGTATACATTAATTTCTTATCTTTCCTTATAACTATGATAAAAATTATACAATGAAGTCTCTTGCGCTATATTATAAGTATTAACTTCCAATTCAAAATACAGAACACTTATTAGTTGTTTTTTTGGTGCAAGAGAATGTCAAATATATGCTTCGTTCGATTGAAAGTAAACATACAGGATCACTAACTTTATTTGCCTTCAAAAGGATGACGACTAGTAATATGATTGTTTTAAACATTGAAGGATGTAGATATGTACAATATTGCGAAATTTTTTTAAGTACGAAATCAAATTTGGAAAAAAAGAGCAATAAAATGTTTGTATGAATTTTTATTCCGGAATTCAAGAGGTACATATACCAGCGTGTGGGTGTTCTTGAATGTTCAAGGTCGGAGGTCACAAAAATCAGATTCACGCAAATAATTTCAATTAATAACATACGTGATTTAAGAAATTCCTACTTAATTTCAAACAACTATTGCTGTCAACTACCATGGTGAATATTTCCTTCTCCTCCCACCTCTCCTTCTCCTTCCTCTTCTTCTTCCATTGAAAATCTTTTTCAGGAATTAGGTGAAAGTTAACCAGATAAAATACCCAATATCCCGTGCGTTCTCACCAAAATTTTAAATAATTCGCAAAGTATGTCGCATTTTTCATGTCTCTGGTTGGAATTAACTCAATGAATGGGGAAGAGTGAACAATGACAAGACAAATATTCGACTTATATATTACCCCTCACCACTCTTCTCTTCTTTTCTCCCCCTTTCATACAAAATCTTTTTATCAGAATTAGGTATGTGAAAGTTAATAAGAGAGTATACTAATTATTCCATGCGCTCTCACCAAAATCTCAAATAATTCCCAATTTGTCACTTTCTGTTTTCAGTTGAAATTAACTAACTAACTAACATATTTAGATTTAGAAGTTGAGATCCCTGCTCCCAACCTTCTTGCACTTGCGTACCACTTGACCTTTTGAAAAAATTTTGGCGTACCACCCAACGAGGTGAAAGAAAAAGGAGAGAGCATAACAGTATAATCATCGACCAAAGTGGCTTCTGAATATGGCCGACTTTCGTTGAAGCGTACATTGAATTATTCAATTAGGGGAACAAAAAACAGTCATATATCATGCATCTTTTCAAGGTGGTATATATTGGACAAAAGCAGTCTCCAACTCAATATCAACTTAAATTTGCATAAATAACCTTCCTAATACTGAAAATTACTATTTTTTTAACGTGGATTTTCAATTTAACACAAGAATTGATGACTAATGTGGCTTCTCCATATGGCGACTTCCGTCGAAAGTTGGTTAAATCTCTACCACGCTTAACTTCCCTCCTTTTTCTCCTCGTTGGTATCATCAGCTCCAAATATTTGAATAAACGTATCATAGTTACTTTCCTAAAAGTATTCAAAGGTTTTTTGAATTAAATTCCTGAAACCTAAAACATTCCCGCGTACCACTGGTTGGTAACCCCTGAGTATATACACATAAATTCAAAAGTACCTAGTTTTTCCTTTGCCAAACTGGCTAATATCATTGGTATTTTGTGTACATGTATCTTTTTTGGTTCAATTACCGAAAAAAAAAACATTGTAAATTTGAAAATTCAGCTCTACTGAATTTTCCGACCGCCTAAAATATGTATCGGTTTGATGTTTCATTACCAGATCAAAGAGACTGTGGAACAAAGTAGATAGACAAACAATAGGAATTATGATACACGATTTTCATATAAATTACATATAAAGTGATGAGGATGCAGAGTGGGATCCAATAATGTTGTTTGCACCGCAGTTTAGTTAGCTGAGCGATGTTTATTATACAACTTCGTTAAAAAATAATAACATGATAACGCCCTATTGAAAACCTCATTTATTATTATCCTCATTGATTTTTCCACAATGTTTCATCACCCAGTATTACATTTCTAAACTTCAAGTATACAAACATTTACTTTTAGGCCAGTCGAAATGGGACATTTTAGACCAAGAGTACAAGTAATTGGCAATACGGCTGATTTTTCTTTCAAAAGTACCTTGAAGTATGTAGATTAATATAAAAAAAAGTTTACCAGTCTATCGATTTCTCAAATTATAAAAAAAATTAATAACTTATTTTTGGAAATTCCGTAATATTTCACGCTGGGAGGAAGGTGGAGAAAAATAAAGAAAACCATAGTGTGGGGAAAGCGTTTTTAAAAAAAAAGGATCTCCTGCGTTTTTTTCGTCCGATCAATGGTTTGTCCGGAAAAATTTCGGTAAAATAAGTATGTGTTCCGCATCCGCGCGACTCTGCTGCACGGCGAAAGACCTACTTTCTGAATCGCGAAAAATGTAAATATTTAATCACAATTTTTTTTCAATCTATCGTAAAAGTTAAGGACAAACCATTACACGGACGAGAGAAATGCAGGTAACCTTTTTTGTTGCAAAACACTTCCTCTAAGTACACGGTGGTGTCCTTTTTTTACCGACCTTCCTCCAAGCGCGAGATGTTAGAAATAAAAAAAAAGGTTTTTTGATTTTTTTTCCAATTTGGTAAATCAATAGACTGGTAAACTTTTTTTTAGATCAAACTACATACTTTAAGGTACTTATGAAAAAAAAATCAGCCGTATTGCTAATTACTCAGTTGTTACTCCTATCGTCTGGCCTATTTGTATTCATTCAATCTGTTGTACTTGTGTATGGTGGAAAATTTGATTTCGTACTCTTCTGACATAAAAAAAATTTTACAATGGAAACAATTTAGTGCCATATGAAACTACACATATGAAAGGAACGAACGAAAAAAACTGAAAATGTACAAAGGGAATGTTCAAAGCAGCGAATAATCAAAAACTCTTTTACTCACATATTCAGTGTCTTTGGCGTTTTTATTTTTGTCGACAATCGACATCGTCACTATGCAAATGGCAGAAAAATTATCTCGAAGATAAAGAAGACATGTACACAAAAATGGAGCAGAGCGCCGGTAGCATGGTGTTTAAAAAATACGCACGTTGACTCGATGTAGCTGTAACAAATAGAAAAATTATTGATTAATCTCACTTTGAAGTCGACATTTCGTAAGCTCTTAATTTTGTATTAAAATCTATGATATTAACTACAATTAATACTCCAGTCATTATTGACATTCGAAATCGAAAATTTAACAATAATTCCAAAAGTTTTCAAACTTTGGTCAAGTGAATGGTACATTGAGACGACAATAAATCTCATTTTGAAACCTTGTCCGAAGTCCGGAACATTGTTAAAATTGCAATTAAATTAATTTTTGCTGCATGGTCGTGAAAAAAATTCCAATAGTTCTGCAAACTTGGGGAAGTTTTCGATATAATATTTCATATCACGTATTAAATTTGCAACCAATCTAAGTGTACGGAACATTTTTTGTTATTAAAAATTAATGTTTTTTTTTATTAAACTGAATTAAAACGATCCAAAAATTCTGCAAATTTGACAGATCTATCGGAAAAATGTACCGAACGATTGTATAAATTTGCAGCCTTTTACGTTGACCGGAACATGTTTATTTATAATTTTTTTTAATTCGTGGTCATTTTTTCGAGCAAGGCGGTCTCGGAATAATTACGAAAGTTTTGAAACTTGGTTGCAAACTTTGAAAACATCTATTCTGATGCATTTACAAATTTGCAACCTCATACGCGATCCGGAACTTTTGCAATTTTCTTGAAGGTGAAAAAATAATAAAATTACATTTTTGCAAATTATTCAAAAGAGAGCAGAACAAAATGAAATTAGCATCTGTGGTAATAAATATAAGGGGTGCAGGAAACCCCTTACTTTGGTGCATCCGACTGTGGAAATGCAGGTTACCTACTACATTATTTTGTAAAAATGGTTTTGATGGATTCTGTATAAATCAGCATTGAGGTTTTTAATTTTTTTTCGTATTTTACACGAGTCCGACGCATCAATTGTCTTTTCATGTATTAAAAACTGTCGATTAAAGTAAATATTAGGTACCATTGTGGTTATTGTCCCGGGGAGGAAGGATATACAATGGGAAAGATTTCCACCAGAGATTTCACTTCTTTAAACGGAAGTATATGTAGTAAAAACTACTTTCCGAGATTTGTGAGGAGATTCCGCTCAAGCTTGCGATGTAGCTTGCAAGCAAAGCTTGGAGCACGTTAAATGCAACAGTTTTTCGTCCATAACTTTTTCAGATTTGATTGTACAAAAAAATTGTGGGCATCAAAATTGTAGGAAATTCCATACCCTATCCATCCATTGATATTTTGAAAATGCTTGTTTCCAATGACCACGTATTTTGTAAAATTAATTCAGATTCGATCACTGGGAGCGGAGAAAACGCCATCTTATAGGGTAAAAAATCACCCACAATTTCTATATCCACAATTATTTTGTAAAATCAAATCTAAAAAAGTTATAGACGGAAAACTGTTACATTTCACGTGCTTCAAGCTTTGCTTGCAAGCTGCATCGCAAGCTCGAGAGGAATCGCAAATCTAATAGAGTAGTCTATACTACATACACTTTCATTTGAAAAAGTAAAATCTCTGGTGGAAACCTTCTCCATTTCACGACAATTTTCAGCTATAATATACTAAGGACATTGATAGTTTGCGATAATTTTGTCATAGATTCCGAAAGCGTGTTACCTCAAAGCAACACTCTTGAGGAAGTTGTGACAAAATTATTAAAATTTAACAATGTTCGAGGTATATTCGGTGAGAAAATTTTTTATGCAAATAGTATTATCCTCTATTAATTGGTCGATTAAATTATTATTTTTGTTTCCAAATCTTGGAACTGACATTTTGTATAACTGTCAGATTGACAAGTTTACTTATTACAGAAAATATTTTTAAATTACCAGTTGATTTTAAAATAGAGGATTCAGTTTCAGTAAAGAGAGAAAATAGAACCAAATTTGAATCTCAATATATAGGTCCATTTACAGTCACAGAGGTGAGTGAGGTTAACTGTGAAATCAAATTAGAATCAGGTGTGATAAAAGAAATACACAAAAACAGACTATATCCTTATTGTGAAATGACTTTATTTTTGGATTTGTTAAATTCATTTCATTAGGGGGAAAGGAAGCTCAACGGAATTTATTCTTTTTGTAAAAGGGGAAGGTGTGATGTCTTTTAATCAAAACAATAAGTTGCAATAATATAAATAATAAATTCCCTTGAAGCTAATTCCAATAAATCATGAATGTTTTATAAATAAGAAATAGGAAGGTCGCACGTACGAAGTCAAGTTCAGAGCGTGAAATAAACATAAACAGTATTATTTATATTCACTAACAATGAACTTGACTCGTCGTATAAATATGTTAACGATAGTGTTTTAGGATACATTCCATTCTAATTCATTCTAATTATTCTATTCATTTTAATTATTATTACAATTACTATAGATGTTCAATTACTATTAATATTAGTGTTAGTAATAAGTAGTTTAATGTATACTAGTAAAGTAAAGTAATAAACATAACATGTCCCAGTGCTACAGGTAGTTGTTTTATTCCTGTAAGTGACCAGCAACACCACCTATTCAGAGGCCCTTCCACACCTATAATTTACCAAGTATCCATAGTAGGATACATCCATTACAGCCCAATGCCTATTGAGTTAATTGAACACCCAGTATAGTCTCATATTCTTTCGAAAACATTGTTGCTTATACATAACAACCATTCCTTTTTCTTTCGTCTTTTATCACTGTCGAGCTCTATTCGTTTTAAGTTTATCTGTTCTATGTATTGTTGAAAATCCCCGTACGTCAATGAGGAAGAAATACGGCAGAGCAGCATTATTTAGCGCTGATAAATGATAACAGATTGATAACATTGTCCCAACGTCAAGAAGCACGTGTACAATGATAATATCAGTAGATTTTAGAAAGCCAGGGAGGGATTTAAGCGATTTGTTAGTATCAGTGGGAATCTCATTTTTAGGATTACTACAAATGAAAGAAGTTCAATAAAGTGTGGTATTTTTTTTATAAATTCAGCTAGACACCTCGTCTCCTTGTCTAGACCCGTCGTTATTACTATAGTTGGAATACCAAACCATAGGTCCTCCATAGGTATATTGAGAGGGTTATGTTTTTTCCTCCCCTACCATCGAACACCTCAGCCTGGTCAGCCCTTTGCAGTATATGTGCTGAGGCTTTCTCATCTTCTTGGCAAAACATTATATTATGGTTGTGTCTTCCAATCTGATGTACTGCACCTACATCAAAGCACTTGATTAGTTGCCGTTAGTTGCTTGTGACGTTTTGTAATTTCGATATTTTTCAAAGTTTCACGGCAACTGTTCAGAATTTCTGATTGCATTTTCCGGTAAGAATCAATTTCCTGGTTTCCGTTATAGTCCAGTAAACGAAGGTGTCAACATGGCAACTGGTCCAGCAAGAGAAATTTTTTTTAATTTGCAGGTTTTGGTAGGCACATTAAATTCCCAAAATGTCAGGTACCTGACCACTGTGGAAGGGTGGGAAAATGGCTCTGAAATTCCAGAAAATCCGTTTCTGCTGCATTGTTTGCAGCAACTGACAATTTTACATGTAAACACTATCTCTTCCGTGATTTTTCAAGAATAAATTAGTAGTATTCCAGTGTAAAAAGTGTTCATGTATAAAAGCAGGGCTGAAGTGCTCGATTATTTGTGGTTCGTGTCATTCAGGCCCCTGTACAAATTTTAAAGATGTGGAAAATGAAGATATGTATGCGAACAAGAAGAGGTACAGGAAGACATAAGTTTAGGGGAATGTCGGGAGGCAACAGTTCAGGGAGAGGTAGATGTGGGAGGAACAGTGCTAGAGGAAAGTGTTAACGAATTGGAACAAGGCGCAAATGATGTTTCCAGCCTGCGATATATGAACAAAAAAAAGAAAACACGAGTGAGTGGTGATTAACTGATAGATAATTGTTCATATCGTTGTTATGCATGTTCAACTTTTCATATATTTCCAAGAATAAAATGTATTTTCAAAAAAGTGCAATCATATTTTATTGTAAAAATTGGCGATTTTTTTGCAAATTTGTAAAAATGTGCAATTTATTATCGAGCATCATTGCGGACGCTTCAATCTCCTAAGAATTTCTGGTTCTCGCCAGGCAAACCCGCGGAACTTGGGGTTCCCGCTACATACGGAATAGTATATTTCATTACCAGTACAGAAATGAGGATTTTTCCGTGCGCGCGTGACAAATTCTCGAAGTCAAAGAAGACAAATTCGGGAAGTCATGCAAGAACGGAAAATCCATTTCTGGACGAGTAATGAACGATATTTTTACCTGAAATCAACATAAACAAAAAATATCGCAAAAAATTATTAAGAAAATCTGGAATATTTATTTTTATTTTTAAAACAGTAAAAATGTAAGTACATACAACTCAAATTAACAAAAAAAATACAAGTAGGTAATTCTAAGAAAATTAATTTTGGACAGAACCGTTATTATTAATAGTAATATTTATTGTACAATTCGTATTATTGTTGAAGCTCAATCCCTTTTGCATTTCTTTTTGTTGAACTAAAGACTCTGCTAAAGATGTTGAAGCGGAGTGTTCGTGTGTGCTTTGGTTCTCTTGATTGCCATAGTATATCTAGTATTATGGATATCTATGTTTATTATTAAGCGCACGGAAATAGGGATCGGGAAAAAATTTCCGTGCGCTGTTCCGAAAATGTCATATTTACTGTATTTTATAAACAGTTGAGAATGTAGTATTTTCTGATAAGTATAATAAAAAGTTATTTTCGCAATTTTAGCGTCTACTTTCAATCCTTTTCGCACACAATCATTCCTAGGATTGGTTTGTCCAATAAAAGCAGGCCAGGGTCTCAATTTTAAAGAAAGCGATAACTTTTTTGACCCCGAGAGTGGGTAAGAGATCGATCATTTTCATGTTTCTTTTTTTGGCCCTAATTATTTTGCGGTTGCGAAAATGCAATGTAGCGACATCTACCATAGATGCCTGGAGGCCTAAACATAGAAATTGGTGTATTTTCAGGGTCCCTCATCCCAGATTTTTGGCTAGAAGTGTCAGTTTTTAAGTTTCAGAAAACTGCTAACTATTCAACTACCATCTTTGCAAAAAATATTGGTGTAACGAAAAAAATCGTAGTAGGGACAACTGCTCATCATTTTTTGTCTGAACAAAAATTCTCTAGGGATCGTAGTTCGGGAGATATCGGCGGAAAACGGATTTTCGGGATCTCTAGAGCCATTTTCCGACCCTCCCACAAATTTCAGGCACCTGACATTTTGGGGGTTCAATGTACCTACTATTACCAGCAAATTGAAAAAAAAATTCCTTGCTGGACCAGATGCCCATGTTGACGGTATTTAACGCCTTCATTTACTGGACTATTACAATTTACGATGAAACGACAGATTTGAATCAAATCGAAAATCCAATTTCATCAAACTATTCAAAATGCACTGTCTTACAACCGGCATAAATTCCTATTATCATTTCGGTGACCGCTTTAGAGAAAGGTCAACTGAATTTTACAGTAATTCCGACGTCTACATGCCCCCATAATATTATTGAAGACGTCCCGCGCCTCCAGTGTACGTATACAGGAGAAAGGACCGTAAATTTTTCAGAAGTAGAGAGAGAGAGCCGTTGGTGCACTGCAGGAAATTTATTTATGAATACTTCTGGCTCGACTCCAATAAAACATGTATCAGTGTCTCGCCGCAAAAATCGATAAACATCCATACAATAAGTTTGGTGAAGTGAAAACATCGGAAAGTGAAATTTGAATGATTATTTTTCTTCCGTTTTCTCCGATCGTAGAGAGTTCGAAGTTCTGAAACTGGAATTTTTAGCAGTGCACTTAAATATAGCCTAATATTCTCGATAATTAATAAACCAACCAGCAAAGAACCTGTATGAGCTAATACAGGGAACGGATTGGCTGAATAGGTAGTAGTCAGAACACTAGTAGTATCCACAATAAGCCCAGGAGGCTGAGGTGGTACCGGCGAAGGGAAGGTAGAACGTGTCGCGGGACACACGGTAGGAACTTTAGTTCCTTTTAAGCAAAAATTTTGTAATACATCTGACGTTATAGATAAACGATTTGCATATTCTTTGGTGGTCGAGTAGTAAGCATACCAGACTCTCACGCAGTAGACCCGGGTTCGATTCCCCGTGAGGAAGTTTTTTTTATTGTTAATTTTATTTTTAAATAACTATTCTGCTTGTTATTAATAACGACAACAGGTAGACGTTTGAAATATTTAGCAGAATATTCATTATTATAGATAATGGTACGGTACCCTTCATGAGGAAGTCCGACTGGCAACATCTACTTATAACATCATCGTATATTTGAAAAAGGAAACCGTAGCATTATACAAATTGGATATTCAAGAACTGTACGTTCACCACAAAATTAGTGGAAACATAAAATTGAATTGTTAAATTTTTAATTTGAAGTTATATTACAGTTTATAGAAATTTTTATTTTCTAGATTTTTTCTCAAGTTGGTCGTAGAAAAAATATGCTGCTCGACTCGTGTGAATTGTCCATATCGCACTTGAACGATTGAGCACTCCGCCTACGGCGTCGTGCTCAAACTTCGTCCTCGTGCGATATGGCCATCACATCCACACTAGTTGCACAAACTACTATTTCTTCCAAAATATGCCCTTTTACATTTAAAAACAACCTGCCAAATGTCAAATCAATTTATCCATCCATTTCAAAGTTATCGAGTTAAAGCATTCAAGTTTTCAAAATATCAACACCCTGTATTTCGAAAAGTAAATGTGCTAGACCCCCTAATCGCGCAAAAAAAATTATGGAAATAATAGTAAAAATTTATCCGAACCAATTCAAGTAGATCACCAGCACTGCGAATACCAGCTTTGCATAGAATTTTAATAGGTGGTTCAGTGGTAGAATGCTGGTATTCCACGCGGGCGACCCGGGTTCCGAATCCCGGCCGGAGCATATGAATCGCTGCTTCGTGGACGAGAGAGAGACTAAAGGCGGAATTATAAACTTTACGTTCGCGTTCAGTTCGCAGTTGACGCCGTTCGCGTCGTTTCCATTCTGCAGTTCAGTTAAGTTGGTAAATTTTTGCGTTTTAAACCTCACAACTTTCAGTTGGCCGCTAGGGATTTGATTGGTTGAAAATTATTTTGACAATTTTGATAGATCTCAGCTGATTTTATTTATATTTTGTTTTGTAAAAAATAAAGATGGATTAAAATATTTATTTGATTTCAAGTGCAACATATTCATTATATGCTGCTATTAAGAAAAAAAAGACAGAAAAAGATGAGTACATTAAACAGCTGACAATGACGTTTCTCACGTGGTGCAAAACTTTCGTTTTGATTGGTTTACCTGAACTGCCAACTGAACTGCCAACTGCGAACTTAAATCTTGGTCATCTCGAACGCGGACGCAACGTGACGGGCATAATGGAAACTGCGAACTGAACGCGGACTGAGTTTATAAACGTAATTGTGTAATCCCTTTAGTTTAACTTCAACTGAACTGAACTGCCAACTGCCAACGACGAACTGAACGCGAACGTAAAGTTTATAATTCCCACTTCAGGAGAGAGCACAAGCACGCAAGCAAGGCACATAACGAAGCAACGTAACATAACGTAGCGTAACGTAACGCGTAACGGTCAGATCTGACGTAAAAAACTAAAATTCAAAAAAAAGTCGTATACGCTGTAAGTGAAAGTCCTGTATCAAGGTATGAAAGAAGAATTTCACCCATCGCAGCCGAAGGGTTCAGAACTATCTCATAGCGGGATAAAATCTTTATTTGCTATATAAATCTTTTTAGTTGTTTATTTAAATGATTCATGATTTCACCAGCCTTTGCATCTAGGATTTTACGCTTCACCACGCGCTAAGTAGTTACAAGCCTTCAGGAAATGTTTGGTGTAATCAGTCTACCATTCTGCTGAAGTTTTTTCCACTTTCAAGTCCATGGTGAAAAAAGCTAAAATGAACAATTTGAATTTCAGAATTCGGAAACTTCAAAATTTTTCTTCTTTTCGTGCCAAAAGCCTCAGCTACTCAATTGCAATTAGCGCTTCGAGTGGATGAGTTTGAAACCTCATTTTTTCATTCGAGGTAATCATATAAACTTCCACTTCTTTAGCTTTGTCTGTTATGTAGTCATAATTTGGTCATAATACTGACAAGAAAATTAATGAAATAATACAAGCAAATACACAAAAAAATACTATTCGCAGTAAAAAGTATGAGAGGAAAGCATTTATGAACTTTTGCACTGTTTTCAGCTATTGAAGGTTAATAAAAATAAAATGGAAATAAAATTTATCATGATAAATTAACTCCAAGTTAAAATGTTATATACCTGGAAATGTTATTGTCACTTTGACATCGATAAAAAAGGTGCATCCTTTTTTATCGCGATAAAAACTCCTCTTCCTCAATATCTAGTAAGCGGACGTCACTTTTACACAATGACAATTAGTCGCGAGTTAATAAAGATAATTATTTCTGTTGTTCATACATATATTCTGTCGTTAATTTATCTTGCCAAAAAACACTCGAGATTTTCTTTTATCGGATAAATTTCACTTTAACTTAAAGTTTCTCGAAAAACTGACATTAGATAAAACCGCTCCACCTTCGGTGTCGTGATTTTATCATGTCAGTTTTTCTCGTAAAATTAGTGATTGGCAAAACTGTTTCGTTGCAAAGAGAAATTTATCCGATAAAAAAAAGCTCTTGTGTTTTTACTGTTGATAAAATTAAAATTTCAATTTTTCTTTCAGACTTATTGTACTCACTGTGAAGTCTTCTGAAATTCCATGCCGAAGAGAGTTTTTGGAAACATTATATTCAACCACCAAACTACAAGGACAAGGACAAACAATTGTTTCCTAACCTCACTCACCTCATATACTCTCAAATGAGATAGCAACCAATACATATGATATCTCCTCATAAGTCTACATATTACAGACCAAATGAACAACGTTTGTGCGTCCGAAGACTCACCCTTGAAGACGTTATCAACTTTCTTGGGAAAAGTTGAAGGGGGAATCTAATTTGGATTAGGCCAGTAGAGGTAAGGGAAATATAATTTATTATAAAAAAATTTTAAGCTAATAATAAATTTTTTCCCGTACAGATATTTATTTTTGACTGATTTCAAGTTAAAAGTAGTTTCAACTTGTCGGAATGAAAACCGTATATTCTCTCGGGCTGGACAAACCGGATCTAAACCGGTTAAGTGACTTTGGAGATTAGAGGTGTCGACATATTG